>JAANYP010001855.1:0-15365 GCA_020465985.1 Centrapalus pauciflorus | reverse complement strand
GTATGGTAGGCCTTCTAACGATGTTCCAGTCAAAAGTTATGACCAATTTAAGCAGCTAAGGTCAAATAGTCAAAACTCGAATAATGAATTATGAAACTCGAATGATATGAGATGAAACTCGAATTATTAAGGTTGAAACTCGATCAAAGAAAGATGAAACTCGAACTATAAATGATCAAACTCGAATGATGAATTATCAAACTCGAATGATATGATATGCAACTCGAATGAAGTTATGTTAAACTCGAATGAAATGGAAATCAACTCGAATTACAAAGAAGTGAAACTCGGTCAATGCTTTATGAAACTCGGTCAATGAAGTATGAAACCCGAATAACTAAGGCTTAAAACTCGAATCATAAGGCATGAAACTCGATGAATGTATTATCAAACTCGAAATAAGCTTCATAAAACTCGAATAAATCTTTCATAAAACTCGAATAAAGCTTTAATAAAACTCGAATAAAGCTTTCATAAAACTCGAATAAAGCTTTAATAAAACTCGAATAAAGCTTTCATAAGACTCGAATGCCTTCTTTATAAAACTCGAATGACACTATGAATTTAGTTATGCCCGAGTTTTATCATTTTTCAACAAAAACAAGATCAGATTCAAACTTTTTCAATAAAAATCCATGAATTGACCTCAAATTGATTTCGAAGGTTCGTTTTAATAGCAGAAACAACTTTTGTGAAATCACTTTGGCTAATTCTTGATTAAAAACCAAAAATCGACCAAAAACCTCAAGAACACACACTTTTTCAAAAAATCTGAAAATTCTCAATTAAATTCTGTGTGTTTTGAATAAAAATTTGATACTTATATCATTGAATTCGTCTTTAAAATTCGCACCTTCGATCCAAATATCAGATCATTTCATCCACAGAATCAAAATCCTCAATTGATTTTCGGATTTTCAAAAAAAATGAATATAACAGTGTTCTAAAAAAACGATTTCAGATTCAAAATTCACTCAAATTCAGCCAAACTTGGCTCTGATACCAATTGTGAATTCATATTTCATGCAATTCAATCATATCGAACAATTCATATGAACAATTAACAATCAAACACAATCTATTGAATGATTAAGAGAGAAAATATTACATTGATGTTCTTGGCTTTCTTGCAAAGCACTTCTCCTATTCTCTCTAAATCAGATGTGTATTTTTGTGTAATCTGAGATTCATAGCAGCATGCGTAGCATACATTTCTATTTATACACAATACACAAGTATTGTGTATTTACACATATAACCCCTAATCTATTGAGTATTTACAATTATATACAATATAATTGTTTCATCTCTATTATTTATTCCCAACATTCTCCCCCTTAGAGATGAACACAATTATTAAAGTAATATTCATTTCAGCTCTACAAATATTGTCCCTAACATATATATATATATATATATATATATATATATATATATATATATATATATATATATATATATATATATATATATATATATATGGAGAGGTTCTTTTAAGAATCTCAGAGATGGTGAGAACCTAGGAACCTTTTAGAGCACTTGGATCAAAAGGGTATTTTTGGAATAAAAAATATTATCTTTCTCTCTCCACCATTTTTATTGTATGCATTTCTTTTTCACTTTCTCTCTTACTTTTTTTTTTCATTTTCATTTTCTCTTTCTTTTACTAGAATTGATTTTAATATTAAAAAAACATTTTTTATAAAAAATAATAATTTTTCTCTATATAAAAAGTTATTTGATTGCTAAAAAATTAATGTATTCTATATAGAAATATTATGTGTCTATATAGAATGTTATATAATTCTATGTCTTTTTATGTAGATTAACATTACTATTCTTAATCTATGTAGAATGTTATGTTTCTTATATATTTCATATATTTTTATGTTTATTATACAAATCTATATATTTAGATTAACATTACTATTCATTGTGTTTTTGGTATATTTTATATCAGTTGCATACCAAGTGTTCGATAAAATGTCTAAATGAAATCTTATTTTTTTTTGTTTCAGTGTGTTTTTGGTATATTTTATCATTTAATCTACGTAGAATATACGATACTTGACATTCTACACGACATTCTACGTAGATTGAATGTCATTCTACGTAGATTGGATGTCATTCTACGTAGTTTGCATGACATTCTATGTAGATTGTACATAAAATATGTCCGTCGATACTCTACGTAGATTGCATGTCATTCTAATTGAATGTCATTCTACGTAGATTGAATGTCATTCTACGTAGATTGCATGTTATTCTACGTAGATTAACAGTTTTATTCTATGTATTTTGGTATATTTTATATCAGTTGCATACCAAGTGTTTGATAAAATGTCTAAATGAAATTTTTTTTTGTTTCAATGTGTTTTTAATATATTTTATCATGTAATCTATGTAGAATATATGATATTTGACATTCTACACGACATTCTACATAGATTGCATGACATTCTACGTAGATTGCATGCCATTCAACGTAGATTGCATGCCATTCTACGTAGATTGCATGTCATTCTACGTAGATTGCATGTCATTTTACGTAGATTGCATGATATTCTACGTATATTGTAAATAAAATATGTTCGTCGATACTCTACATAGAATATGACATATTCATTTTCAATGTTTTATAATGAAGATTATTTGTAAGATATTAGATATATATGAATGTAATAGTTATTAAATGTTTTACATGATAATCTACGTAGATTACATGATAATTTACACAGAATATATAATACAAGACTACTTGTAAAAAATCATACATAATCTTTGTAGAATGTTATGTTTCTTATATATTCCATATATTTTTATTTTTCTTATACATTTCTATATCTTTTATGTAGATGTACATTAACATTCAATGTGTTTTTGGTATATTTTATCATGTAATCTATGTAGAATATACGATACTTGACATTCTACACAACATTTTACGTAGATTGCATGTCATTCTACGTAGATTAGATGTCATTCTACGTAGATTGCATGACATTCTACGTAGATTGTACATAGAATATGTTTGTCGATACTCTACGTAGATTGCATGTCATTCTACATAAATTGAATGTCATTCTACGTAGATTGCGTGACTAACTATGTAGAGTATCGACGAACATATTTTATGTACAATCTACGTAGATTGGACAGATTCATTTTCCATGTTTTATAGTTAAAATTATTTGTAAGATATTAGATTTATAATGAATGTAATAGTTATTAGATGTTTTACATAATAATCTATGTTGATTACATGACAATCTACGTAGATTACATGATAATCTACATAGAATATAATACAATACTACTTGTAAAAAATCACACATAATCTATGTAAAATGTTATGTTTCTTATATATTTAATATATTTTTATGTTTCTTATACATTTTTATATCTTTTTATGTAAATTAACATTACTATTAAATGTGTTTTTGGTATATTTTATCATGTAATCTACGTAGAATATATGATAATTGACATTCTACGTAGATTGCATGTCATTCTACGTATATTGCATACCATTCTACGTAGATTGCATGTTATTCTACGTAGATTGCATGTCATTCTACGTAGATTGCATGTCATTCTATGTATATTGCATACCATTCTACGTAGATTGCATGTTATTCTACGTAGATTGTATAATGTACATATAATATGTTCGTCGATACTCTACATAGAATATGACAGATTCATTTTTCATGTTTTATAATGTAGATTATTTGTAAGATATTAGATTTATAATGATTGTAATAGTTGTTGGATGTTTTACATGATAATCTAAATAGAATATAATACAAAGACTACTTGTAAAAAATCACACATAATATATGTAGAATGTTATGTTTCTTATATATTTCATATATTTTTATGTTTTTTTTATACATTTCTATATCTTTTTATGTAGATTAACATTACTATTCAATGTCTTTTTGGTATATTTTATATCAGTTGCATACCAAGTGTTTGATAAAATATCTAAATTAAATCTTTTTTTTTTGTTTCAATGTGTTTTTGATATATTTTATCCGGTAATCTACGTAGAATATATGATATTTGACATTCTACCACGACATTCTACGTAGATTGCATGTCATTCTACGTAGATTGCATGTCATTCTACATAGAATGCATGACATTCTACGTAGATTATACATAGAATATGTTCGTTAACATATTCTATATAGAAAAAAATATTCTATATAGACATATAATATTTCTATATAAAATACGTCATTTTTTTAGCAATTAAATAATTTTCTATATAGAAAAAATATTTTTTATATAAAAACATTTGTTTACTTTAAAAATCAATTATAATGAAAGAAAAATAAAATGAAAATAAAAAAAAAGTAAGAGAGAGAAAGAGAAAAATCAGATTTTTTTCTTCCAAAAATATCATTTTCACATATTTTCAAGATTCTCCACTATCAAAGTTCAAAATAATTACAAAATTGTCATCCAATATATCAACCATTGATTCTATTAATCCAAAGACCATAAAAGCTTTTTAAGTTCTCACAATATTTATGGTTCTTAAAAGAACCATTCCCTATATATATATATATATATATATATATATATATATATATATATATATATATATATATATATATATATATATATATATATATATATATATATATATATATATATATAGATTCAGGTTCAAAAAGGTACCTCTCGAAATCAAGTGCACCCGAAGGTACCAACTTTAAAAAACTTTTTTTTAAATTTTTTTCTCATAACTATGTTTAATTTAATGTTATACGCATGATATATGAATTTCACATACATTTACACTTTCTGTGTCCTTAAAAATTATGTGAATGCTCAATACATATTTATGTGAATGATCATCCATGTGAATGATCATTTCACACAATGTGAATGGTGTGAATGACCATTCACATGATCTTTTTTTACCATTCACAAGATTTATGATGTTACTTCTTTTGAAAAAAAGTCTTATAATGTTGTCTTATACATGTCTATTCAACAATAATATATGTGAATGATCATTCACATTAAGGTACGCTGGGTACGCTGGAATCTTACAGGTACGCTGATGAACCTGATTCTATATATATATATATATATATATATATATATATATATATATATATATATATATATATATATATATATAGGATTGGGTTCACATGAGAACCCTCTATTTCGTGAGAACGTGAGAACCACTCTAAAATTTGTGCATCCACTGTATAAAATTGTGCATTTGATACTAAAATTAAATGTTTTCGATAAATTTATGCATTTCATGTAAAAATTTACGCATCTCATGCTATAATTTATCCATTTTATGTACGAATTGTGCATTTAAGAAAATTTGTGCATTTGATGTTCAAATTTGTGCATTTAGTTTATAATTTAATGAATATAATTTTTTAATGTAATTTTAGTGTTAGATTATGATATTTATTAATATTTAAGACTAATAATGGTTTTAAGTAAAACTTTTAATTTTTAAATTTGTGCATTTGATGTACAAATTTGTGCATTTTGGAGTGGTTCTCATGTTCTCACGGTAATGAGGGTTCTTACCAGAACCCAACCCTATATATGTATATATATATATATATATATATATATATATATATATATATATATATATATATATATATATATATATATATATATATATATAATAAAGGAGAACACAAAACGCCACGTGGCGTCACCACGTTCCAACTAAAATGATAATACATTTTATTATAAAATAAAATAATAAAAAAGATAAATACAATTTATTATTTCTAATATCTATAAATATTAATAAATAATTAATTTTATCCAATTTGACATTGTCTAATAATATTATTTATCATCCATATCTATTTAACATTTGTTATTTTTATTTAATCTAAATCTAAACTCTAAAAAAAATCTTAAATTATGTAATTTATCTATAAACTTCAAATAAAATATTAAAATAAACAAGATTATACTTTTAAATTAAAAAAAAATACAATATAATTAAATAACATCTAGAAAATATAAATACACTATATTAGTTTTAATATAAAATAAAAATTATTAAATATATCCACTATTTGACATTAATCAATAATATTATTTGTCATTATTATTTATTTAATATTTGTTTATCTTTAGTTAACCTATATATAAAATTAAAAAAATCTTATATTATATAATCTATCCATAAATTCAAATCAAATTTATAAAGTAAAAAATCTTAAACTATATCAATTAAAAATATATAAATATAAAATACAATATTAAGATAATTAGGGTTTATTATGAAAGAAACCAACATGCTTTTATGGTTTTTACGATTTCATCCCCCAACGTTATTCTTTTCCAGAAAATCCTCAAGTTATCATTTTTCTTAGTTTTGTGAAATTTGACTATTAAAGCCGGTTATAATTAGTAAATCGGTTTTTTAAAAACTGAAAAACCGAGATTTAATATTCAAATTTCACTAAACCAAAAATAAAATATAAACAATTGAAGATTAATATATATAATTAAACGAGTCAAGCTCGAGGGCCCGATCTTGACTCGATGTGGTTCTTACACACCCCTGCTCCCTAACAAGGAATTTTATTACATATTATATCTAATCACTAGTTTATAAACTCATATATTACGTGGATAAATTTTAATAAGACATTATTTGTTTACCTCTTAATAGAATCATTAATAGATTATTTTACCTTTGAATGACTTCTTAATGATTCCATTAATAAATAAACAAACAACCCCTATAATTGGTTATATAGATTTATGTAAACATAAAATTAAAAAATATAAATCTCTCTCTCTCTCTCTCTCTATATATATATATATATATATATATATATATATATATATATATATATATATATATATATATATATATATATATATATATATATATATACACAATAAAGGAGAACACAAAACGCCACGTGGCGTCACCACGTTCCAACTAAAATGATAATACATTTTATTATTTATAAAATAAAATAATAAAAAAGATAATTACAATTTATTATTTCTAATATCTATAAATATTAATAATTAATTAATTCTATCCAATTTGACATTATCTAATAATATTCTTTATCATCCTCAGAGAAATGACAAATGAGAAATAAAATATTTCCCATTCTCTACTTTTGATTCTCTTCAATATGATGGGAAATGGAGAGAAAAGGATTTGGTATTTCCCTAAAAAAAAAGCGGAGACTTCAGAATTATCCCTCCCCCTACGCCCACCCTCTCCCCCCATTCCCTTCTCTCATTTGCAAAAAACCATTTGCTGGATTCTCTCTAGAAACCCTAGTCAGCCTTTTCTCCTCTTCCTCCTCTTCCTCCGGCGACCTCCTCTTCCTCCGGCGACGTCCCCCTTTCCCCTCTGGCGACGTCCCCTTTGCAGCGGCGACCTCCCATCCCTCGTTAACTCGCAGCGGCTCACTCTCCTCTCTCTTCGCCGCCCTCCACAGCCTCCCGCCGCCGCCCTCTACAGGCTATCGCCGCCCTCTACAATCTGCCGCCGCCCTCTACAGCCTTCCGTCTCCACATCCAGATCCAACCAAGGTAATATGCTTTCTTTCTTTCTCAATTTTGTTTTGAGGTTAAATCTTAGATTTGTTGGTATGAACTTTTGTGAATTTAAGTTTCTATCAATTCAATCAACTAAATGCAATTAATAAGAACACAGAATATAATCAACACTAACCAAATGATTCGATTGATGATCTTGATGATTACAAATTGATTTCGGGAATGTTCTTCGTGTACAGTACTGCTACTCCCAAATGATTACCAATCGTACAAAAAGGATATTCTGACAGATCTACCAAATTGGAAAGTCAACAAGACTATTTATACATATTTACACACTTTAAGGAAATTACAAAATAGTCCCTAGACTTTGATATTTCATCAATCAAAAACATATTCTAACAATCTCCCCCTTTGATGAAAGTAGCAAAGTCTTCAGATTGACAAGCCCAGCTTCTGTTCAAATCTTCTAATACTTTTTCGATCTGACAGCCTCCATTCAATTTTAGAAATAAACTCGACCATGAGTCTTCGATCATTAACAGATAAGGCTCCTTTCTTTGTCTTCCTCTTTTGATCTGCAGCCAGCTTGCCTTTCAAACCATTCAACACCTTAACCAACGTACCATCGGAAAACTTGTTCAGCTCAACACTCCTCATAGCTCTCAACCTTTTATTCCTATCTTTATACATGACAGCTGGATGCTTCACCATAATAACTTGAAACTCTTTAAGCTCACCAGCAAATTTAATATCTCTGTGTGGTGCAGTCATGTTTATCTTCCTCATTCCTCTCTCAACTCCAATCTGTAAATCTTGCACTGACATTAATACAAGTTTGGTATGCATAAAGTGAAACAATGTCTTCAGCGCAAATCTACAATGTTCATTCCTTTTATTTCTGCACAGCTCGTCAAACAGATCTTCAATATCAACTAAGTGCGTGTTGAACATATCAGCTTCCGTGAATACATAAGTATTTCCATCAGACCTGGTTACAGTAAACTTCGGATAAAAAACTTTAACAAATCTTTCTTTTTCAATTTGCACCAGATCCACTATTCTGAAATCGCTCTTCACCTTCTCAACCTCTTGAGTCTTATTCCTCAGGAAACTGGCATAGTTAACCAGATTGGGCATATTCGGCTCTAAAACTCAGAATAGCTTGTGAAAGGAGCAAGGAGCTTGCTTTTTACAAAAGATCCGTTTTTCTAAAATGTCTTCAATGTACGACATCTTGTTTCTTTTCCTTATGAACTCAGCAGACCTGTTCTCTGGTAGTTCAAGCTTTTTCACCTTTTTCTTACTTATCTCATCCTTGTTTAACAAAGTCAACATATCTTGAATCTCTCTCTGCACTACTTGTTGTGCCTGAAACCTTAATCTGTGTTGTTTCTTTGATTCATCAGCCAGAACAAATTCATTAAAAAATCTATCCATTACTTCCACTTCATTTAAAACAACTGTTTCTTGAGCGACACTGCTCTCAACAGGGAACTCCTCAAACTCTTCCTTAATCTGTACAACTACCTCAGGCTTTTCAACCGTTGGTGTTGATTCAACATCTTTCATGATTTCTTCAACTAACACCTCCTCTTCTTCTATCCTTTCAGCCCTAAAATCTATATCTGTCAATGCAATTATGTCATCATCTTCCGACAATTCAATGTACTCCTCTCTTCCTTCTCCAGTCTCTTGAATACTCTGCTCTATCTCTTTCTCTTGAACATCTTCCTCTGAATCAATATATTCAATGAACTGATAAATATCAGGCTGAGTGTTCAAAGGAAGTGGAACATCTTCATAAAGAATCAATCCCAGTTCTCTCTGTTCACCAGCTGTCTTTTTAGATCCTCCGGCTTCTGTCCCTTGAGCTTCTGGTTCCTTCTCTGGATATGTTATCATTAAAACTCCAGGAATCGGCTCATCAAGCTTTCTCCTCTTCTCCCCCTCATGAGGAGCATCATCGGAGTCGTCGTCGTGCTCATCATGTTTCCTTTTCGACGAGGAAGCTTGAGCTTTGCAGGTCTCTTCCACTGCCGCCACTCGTTCAGAGAGATTACCTAACGCCGTTACAACTGTATTCTCCAAGCTTATCATACGCTCCCTCATTTCATCTAAATGTTCAAATACAAAATCTTTTAATTCCTCCTTCAACTCTTCAATTTGTTGTTTTGACTCATTTTTCTTAACAGATTCCTCCGCAACATCCTTTCCTTTCAAAAACTTCTGAATATTGGACATTTGAGCCATGACCTCAGCCAGTTGATTTGAAACATGCTTGTTTACTCCAGAAACAACTTCATTCAAAGCTGTTGACAAAGTTGATTCGGTCACAAACGGGGATAAACTCACTACTGGGTCACGAAGACTTCCAGTTGACACAACAGTTGAACTGGTATACAGAACTTCTGTGTGGCCAGTGCTCAGAGTTGATATCGGCATTTCTCTGACTGGACTTCCACCCTCTTCAAGTGACGGAGCAACAAATGCTTCCGTTACTAAGGATGTTCCAGTGGGAACACTCAGTTCAGCCACACTAACTTCAACAGATGAAGTTGACGCAAGTGTCCTAACGTGTATTTCAGCTAGACTCAGTGAATCAAATGAAGTCGTACACACGGGCAACTGTGTACTTGGTTCAACATCCATCAAGTCCAAGTGACTCTCGGATAGATTATGTGGCTCATCCCTGTGTGCAATTGAAACAGACACCTGTTGAGAGGAGACTGAGTGGCTAGTTGGGCGTGCACTCGTCAGTGGGATACTGACTTGTTGAATGCTAACTCTCAAAGGAGAGCTAACAGAGGATGTGGGTAATTCCCGGCTTTCTGGGCTTAGGGGCACCCTCACACTCTCTACAGCTATGTGCTCAACCTCAATCATCATTCCCCCTCCTTCATGATGATCACCAGCATCATCACCATCATCATCATCATCACCCTCTCCCTCTTCTTCTTGAATATCAGATAGAGTTCTCTCAGAGTCAGATTTCTCTTGTTCTTCCTCACCTCCCCTCACACTTCCTTCACCCTCACTCTCAGAACGGCTAACCTGAACTTCAGCCCCTTGCTGAGGTTCCGCTATCCTTAAAACTCCTGGGCTAAGAGAACCCGGTTCTTGGGTCTCTATCGGAGCATGATCTATTCGATACAATTTCACATTTTCACTCTCTTGATCAGCATATTTGAGTAATGACTCTGGAATTGGCATTATGTTGGCATTCGGAGAGTCCGGCACTTCATGCAAACTCATCATAACATAGTCTGGGCATCTTTGAGAATTGGCTCTCTTTGGAATATTTTCATTAGCCCTTAAGATCCCTCGGATAAGAATCTGAATAAACCTTTGAAGTGGAACGAATTTCCTTGCTCTGTTTGTGGTTTTAGCAAGTACAATCTCCTTTAGATCTTCCCAGATACACTGAGCAAAGTCATAGTGCTTGTTGAATGCGATCCCATGAAATATCCGCAGGCAATGAATGCTACATCGATCAATTCCCGTATGCTTTGAAGTCATGCAACGATTTATGATACCAAACAAAGTGTACCATTCGCCATTTAATCCATTTCTGTGAAATTTGGAGCTCTTCGGAAGTGGCTTTGAGTAGCCTAGACAAATCAAATCATGAACAAGCTCTTCATCAGAAACAAAATCCTCAAAATCTGCTAACTCTGGAAAGTTCACAGTGTCTATTCGTCGTGGAAGAAATAAATTGTGACGTAGCCTTGCAAGAGTGATCTTCGTCTTGAATTGATCAATCGTCACTTTGAAATGGTGATTACCGTCCGCAGGAACAAATTTGACAGTGTGCCAAAATTGTTGTAAGTATACTTGTGGAATAGACGGCTTATACTGAAGCAGATAACCAAGAGGATGGCCTTTTAGAATGTCCACAATGATAGGATGGCTTACTTTTATAACTTTGGAATCTAAACGGTGGTTATTGTCCCGGAAAGGAAGGCAATGTTTTGGCTTGACAAGTTGATTGTCTGGGATAATATGTGTTTGTGAGGAACGGGCCACTGAGGGTGATCTGACTGGGGTAGAAAGAAGGGTATGATTTGACGATGAATGGGAATCAGAGGAATTTGAATTTTGGGATTGCACTGGGGATGCCATTTGAACACCTGTAAAAATAAAAATCATGTTAGACTTATCAAGTACACAAATGACAACCTTCAAAATGTAGAAAAACTTGTAACATATTATCAGAAATTGCAAAAACTTGTGATTTTCTTTTTAAAGCATCGGGATTCCTGACAATAATTGAAAATTATTGAAAGGACTCCAAAGTCAATCGTTTAGAGACCAATGTTAGAAAAACACAAATTTATAACAATTTCTTAAAAAATGTGACATTTTTCTTAAAAAACAAAAATCCCACACTTAGAAAAAAATTTCTGATTAAACTCGAATGAAATAACAAGTTTCTCGAATTATGCTTGATCTATGTCGGATGATACATTAGACAACTCGAATGATGAGTCTATGAAACTCGAATAAGACTCTGTAAATCTCGAATAATGAGTCAATAAAACTCGAATAAGACTCTGTAAATCTCGAATAATTAGTCAATGAAACTCGAATAAGCCTCTGTAAATCTCGAATAATGAGTCAATGAAACTCGAATAAGCCTATATACAACTCGAATGAAGTGTGACTCAACTCGAATCCGTCTTTGAGTTTTCTCGAATGATGATATGTAAAACTCGATATATATATATATGTCCTAAACTATGTGCTGAAAATTTTCTAAGTGTTTGATACACTAGACAACTCGCATAAAGCACACTTATTTCTCGAATATAATGTGTAGTAAACTCGATTAACTCTGACTTTAATATACATCAACTCGAATGAGTCATGATTCAACTCGAATTACTCTCAAATGAAACTCGAATGACACATATAGGCAACTCGAATGACTCATACAGGCAACACGAATGACATACATATCAACTCGAATGACTCTTTGACACAACTCGAATGGAACTGTCAATCAACTCGAATAACACTTTCATTCAACTCGAATGAAGCTTTATTCGAGAAATATCTATCTTCTTTTGTTACAAGTCCAGAACACTGATTTTATGAATTTTAGTTCAGGGCTATGTTTCAGTGTATAAAAACTTGTATCCCCCTCGAAAATGCATTTTAAACATATTTGTTTTACTGAACCTTTAACAAAAACAACTTTAAAGTTGTTGAAAATTCAAATTTCAGAAAAAGCAAAAATGCGAAACTGTTCTATTGAAAAATCGATGATTGTGTGTGTGTGATTTAAAACCGACTTATGAAACTTCAGATTTGTTTGTATAACTTGATTAGATTTGTTGATATGAACTTTGTTTGTATAACTTGAGGTTAAATCTCAGATTTTGAAACTTGTCTATGTTTTGAAATCTCAGATTTTGAAATCCCAGATTTTGAAATCTCAGATTTTGAAACTTGTCTATGTCTATGATTGTTTATAACTTGTTTATAATTTTTTATGAACTTGTTTATTTTAGTGGATGAACTTGTTTATTTTTGTTTATTTTTTGTTTAGGTTCATCAAAGTGGATGAACTTGTTTATTTTTGTTTATTTTTTGTTTAGGTTCATCAAAGTTTGACGTATTATAAAATTGTTATTGAGTACACTTGTTTATTTTTGTTTATTTTTTGTTTAGGTTCATCAAAGTTTGACGTATTATGAAATTGTTATTGAGTACACTTGTTTATAAACTTGTTTATTTTTAGTTTAGGTTCATCAAAGGTTGACGTATTATGAAATTGTTATGTAGATGGCAAGATCACCATTGAGACAACGAATGTTGCGTAGACAATTAATTGCCATAAGTGCATTTTATGCCATGTATGTTATGATACGTTGGTGGATGATGTGTGTTTATCATCGGCGTCGTTCGATTGAATCAAGATCGTTACGTAGAAAATATTTAATGAGTGATCATAATAGGCGTGAAAACATGATGAGGATGGTTTATGAAAATGATGTTACAAGTGTTGTTAACATAATAATGAATATACATGCATTTACAACACTTTGTGATATCCTAGAAAGTAGAGGGGGTTTCAAGGATAGTAAAAACATGTCAGTTGATGAACAAGTTGCTATGTTTTTACATACCCTTGCTCATAATGCAAAGAATAGGATTCTAGTCAATAGATTTAATCGGTCTGGAGAAACCATAAGTCGGTATTATAAGTTAGTCTTAGACGCAGTATGTCGATTACACAAAGAATTTTACAAGACGCCAGTTACGGTGCCAGATAATGAAACCGACGAGCGATGGAAATGGTTTAAGTTTAGTCAACTTAATATTAATTACTGCTCCAATATTTTATGATCACTATTAAGTACTTAAATACTTTTTTTATGAAGGGTTGTTTAGGAGCATTAGATGGTATATATGTGAAAGTTAAAGTCCCTGTTGTTGATCGGAAACCTTATCGAACAAGAAAGGGGGAAATTTGTACTAATGTGCTTGGAGTATGTACGAGAGACCTTTTATTTACATATGTATTAGCAGGATGGGAGGGTTCTGCAGCTGATAGTAGAGTTCTACGCGACGCAATCAGTAGACCTAATGGTCTTAAAATAAGTCAGGGTATGTGATATATAGTCTTCAAATAATATACGTATAATTAAATATTTAAATTAACAAATACTTTATGGGTTATTATAGGAACATACTACCTTTGTGATGCCGGTTATATGAATGGTGATGGATTTTTAACTCCTTATAGAGGTCAACGTTATCATCTTAATGATTGGTCTCGTCCACCTACAAATGCGAAGGAGTTATTTAATATGAGACATTCGTCGGCAAGGAATGTTATAGAAAGATGTTTTAGATTAATTAAAGCTAGATGGGCTATTATACGTGATAACTCATATCATCCCATAGACTCAATGCCACGTATCATCATTGTTTTTTGTTTGTTACACAATTTCATACGAAAAACAATGAGTGAAGACCCCATTGATAGCGAAGTTCCAACAGATCACACACAACCTGGAAACGATCATGACAATGTTATTTGTACGATAGAGCCTTCACACGAATGGACTGATCGTAGAGACATACTTGCAAATGAAATGTTTAGTAATTGGAATGCTAGGCGTACCATTAATTAGAATGTATTTTGTTGAACCATGTCTTATGTTGAACTATGTATTTTGGTGAACCATGTCTTATGTTGAACTATGTATTTTGTTGAACCATGTCTTGTGTTGAACTATGTATTTTGTTGAACTATGTTTTTGGTGCATCTAGAACCATGTATTTAGTACTATTCGTTTATGTATGTAGGCATGGCTGATTCAAATGTAGTGAAAGGACAAAACAAACATACTTTGACAAACGAAGAAGATGAAAAATTGATTGATGCATTGATGGAATTACATGCATCGGGAAAGTATAATGCTGATAATGGATTTAAACCGGGATATCTAAATGGCGTGCAACAATTGCTCGATATAAGTCTTCCAAACTCGGGCCTCAAAGCTGAACCCCATATCAAGTCTAGGATGAAGACATGGAAGACACATTTCAGCGTTGTATATGATATGGTGCATACTAGTGGCTTTGGTTGGAATGAGGAAAAACGTTGTGTTGTTGCCGAGGACAATGTTTGGGATGAATATGTCAAGGTATATTCTTAAAATAAATATATTCTTACTAAAAAAGTTTATGCTAAACTATTATTAATTGTTTTGTAGTCTCACAAAGGTGCTGCTACTTGCATGAATACTCCCTAGCTCTATCTTTACCAAGATTTGACACAATTTCATAAATGGAAATGGTTTCCCTCGAAAAACTTT
>JAANYP010001854.1:0-256544 GCA_020465985.1 Centrapalus pauciflorus | reverse complement strand
TTGGGAAAAAATAATTATTTATTTAATAATTTAATTACCTTTAGGGACGACTTGTCGCTTCAACTAGTATCAGACAAATAAAAATTAAGCTTTACTTTTTGTAACCACATGTTGTCCCAGAAAGATATTAATAATACCAACAACTATTTATCAATTTCTTTTCTATTTTACCTGTACATTTAACAAATTACAAATTTACCACGAAAATTAAAACATCATAAAATGATAAACCAATGTCAAAGTTTACAAATATCCAAAAATCATCAATATCTAAAGTTGAATTAATAAAACATCATTTAATATTCAAAGTTAAACTAACAAATCTTCATCTAACATTCAAAGTTGTTATATAAACTACCCATCATCATTCGAGTCTTGTTCATCATCATCTTCGCCTGATTGTTGTGAAATTTGATTTGCTTTATAAGCATTGTAGTCAAATGGAGGTGCCGGCATGGATACAAATGGTGGTACGTTGGCAACACTAGCATTAGGAATCATACTTGAGAAGTATGTAGCCAAGTCTTGGTAACGTTTGCGCTCTTGTTCTTCATGATGTCTTTCCCAAGCTTCTTGTGCAGCTCGTATCATATCATGTATCATCTCATTTGATGGTGGCATCGAAGTGGTAGCTGATGAAGATAAACATGACTGACGTTTTAGCTTTCGTCCCCGTCCAATGTTATGACCCCGACGCTCGCCAAACACCTTCTTGAATATTTCTTGCTCATTTAACGATGAAGATCCATTGGGGTTAGATGATGATGCTTGTTGAGTTTGAATTTCCATCTCGGCAACCAATTTCTCCTAAATTTTTAAAAAAGAATGATTAGCAAAACAAACTATCAATTCACAAATTTATTAAACTTCAACAGTTTACGCAATCTAATTCATCAAACACAAATAATTACTTACATAATCAACTTTCGCTTGCTCATTTACCCATCCACTCGTCGACTTATAGTGCATCTCATGCCAATTGTCTATTGCACTTTGGATTTTCTGTGACTCCGGATTCATCTATTATAAAACAAAACACATGATATAATCAGAATGCCATTACATGGTCCCAATGCTCCCACTAAAAATAATGTATAGAATATAACAAAGTTCAAGATTTACCTTTTTAAATCTTGCACTAACATAAGATTGAGATCCGTGATAACTAACATACGGAAGTTTAGCTCGATTTTCAGAATTTTTCTTCGAACGCTTTTGCCATTGTGGATTTAAGAAAACATCATCTATTAATTGGTTCCACCATGCAGGTCTCAAGTGTGGAGGTGGATTTCTTTTAGCATTATTCACATCTTCTACACCTCCATGTTCATTAAAATGTTCGTGCAATCTAGATTTAGCACTTGAATACCGATTCGCACAATATCGGTTGAGGCCGTTATTTATGGCAGACCAATCATGTGCATTGCGACTAATGTCAAAAAACGACTACAAGACAATAGATAAAAGTGTCAAAAGTAAGAACCAAGTCTAAACTTCTACGAATTTTCATGTCACAATATATATAATCAAAGTAATGCCTAAGCAATAACTAAGCTGTAAATTGTATATTAAGACTTAATTTCTATTTATTTATAAACCAAAAAACCAGAAAACATCAACTTTTCTGTTTGCAGACCTCACAAACGAAGAGTTCAGAACCACAAGGAACCGATTCAAGGCACATGAGTGCTCTGGATCAACCTCCGCGTTCAGATATGAAAATGTGACAGCAGTTCCATCATCAATGGACTGGAGAAAGAAAGGTGCAGTAACACCCATTAAAGACCAAGGCCAGTGTGGTAAGCAACAATTTTAATTATGAAATTCACACATCAATTGTAGTCCAGCTAGACAGTTAATAGTACCATTCATGTTCTTTTTGGCATGCATCAATTCTTTATCATGATATATGCAGGATGTTGCTGGGCATTTTCAGCTGTGGCAGCTATGGAAGGAATAACCCAACTGAAAACCGGCAAATTAGTGTCTTTATCCGAACAAGAGCTGGTGGACTGTGACACTAGTGGTGTTGATCAGGGATGTGGGGGTGGTCTTATGGACGACGCCTTTGATTTTATCCTAAAAAACAAAGGCCTCACTTCTGAAACCAACTACCCGTACCAAGGTGTTGACGGCACCTGTAACAGCAACAAGGAATCTAACCATGCTGCAACGATTACGGGTCATGAAGATGTCCCGGCCAACAGCGAAACTGCACTGCTGAAAGCTGTAGCTAGTCAGCCTGTCTCTGTTGCCATTGATGCTAGTGGGTCTGACTTCCAGTTCTACTCTAGCGGAGTGTTCACAGGAGAGTGTGGCACAGAACTGGACCATGGCGTTACGGCAGTTGGTTATGGAACAAGTGATGACGGGACTAAATATTGGCTGGTGAAGAACTCGTGGGGAACAAGTTGGGGAGAAGAGGGGTACATAATGATTTGTGGCATTGCCATGCAGGCTTCCTACCCCACTGCATAATTTGTGGAATATGCATCTAAACTAATTCTATCAAGTGCTACCATTTAACCTACTACTGGGGCTACTGCTCGGTAAAGTGAGTATCCATTTTAAAAAACGTATATATCTATACACACACACACAAACATATATAACCTATATATCTCCAACATTACAAATATAAATATTATGGGCAGCAATAATTTGAGTAGTAATACCTCAACTCGTGGGAGTATTTGTGACTTGTCTTCGTCAGGAACATCCTCCCAAGTCATATAGTATGGAGGGATAAGAGAGCGTACTAAGCTCCCAATCAAACTATTCAGCATCCTTCCATTATCTCCAATAGGATTGTAAGTGTTTTCATGAGATCTGTCAAACATTACTGGTAAAGGCCTATGACCATTGGCTTTCCAGGCTGCCTCTAAATTTTTTCCTTTCGATGGACCTCGCTTATTTTTTGGTTTTGCTACATTAACATAGAAATGAGAAAGTGGAAACATATTAAAAATATAAAAACATGAAATTGAAATAGTAACTTACATATTTCGCACGAAGTAGGTATTCTACCCAAACGGCGATTAGGCGGATCACCACCACCACCACAATCTCCACCATGTCCACGAGCCACGTCGGCACACATGGCTTCACAATATCAAACTTAAATTAGTATGTTGCTGTCATAATTCACAATATCAAACTTAAATTAGTATGTGCTGCTGGTGATGGAAACCCTCAGTGCTTTCCTGCATTTTATTAGTATTCTATGAGTGTATGTTAAGTCTAAACAACACTTAATATATTAGTGATTTCCCATAACATAAGAAAAAGAAAAAGAAAAAGAAAATTTGGTACTCAATGTATACACTTTCATGTGAAGAAAGTGAGAAAAGGACAATAGCAAATGAGTAAAGATCCTAATATATCAAAGTACAGCGATTTAGTTCAGAGAGGGCATTTAGTAAAGTACACTCAATGTATACACTTATTAAAACTTTATATGGTTCAGCATGCAGCCCAACGGACTTACTATCTAATATATAAAATTATAAACTTACTTAAGAATGATTTTGTTTACCTTAGTCAACGATCACAGGCAAAATTAAGCAGCTGAGAACTGTGAAATTACACAACTGCACTCAACCCGGTATCTGCCAAAACTAAAGCATAATTAAGAATCAAGTGGTGTCCTAACTTATAATAATTAGGATAGATATATAACAGGAATGGTAAATAGAATCTGTGAGAAGGGCAAAATGAGAACCTGTGCTTTGATATTTCAAAGCTTTTTTTTACTGGACTTGGTTTTCACAGATCAATTATTAAGCATCATGTTTTCATACAACGCAGAAAATGAAATCCTAAGAATATCTGATTCATGTGTGTCCTTAATGTAGCCAATTTACCTCCAACTAATGAGCATAAATTTGAGATTGGAGATAACTTGTCCAGCTGCAACCTGTCTTGAATATTAGTCCCAACAATATCTGCTTCATGTATGTCTTGAATTAAAATATCAGTTGCGATGAAAATATGATGATGGTTGAACTTAATGTGCCAAATTGACCAGACAAGTAGTAGCAAGCAATACTAAGGCCTCAGGAAATGCTTATAGAAAACAAAAACTGGAACAATTAATATTGGAATTCATGATCATTTGACAATGGATCTAAAACAATGCACAATTTTGACAATGTCCAACAATATATCAATCAGGACCATCACTAGAACAATATTGGAATTCATGATCATCATCGACATCATCTCGATCGTCAATTAATTCATCTTCATCTGAATCAGCTTCTTCATCTTCATCAATAATGATATTATCATTGTCCAAAATAGAAGCAGTTGTGGGGATATCATCGACTATACTTGGTTGGCCAACTCTTTCTGAACTCACATTGGGCAAGTCGCCCAAGTCCACACTTAACACAAGGTTAGAGGAGTTATGGTGTACTACATCTATCTCGTTAACATCTATGATATTCGGAAGATCCCAAATTTTGCGATGATTAACTTCTTCCACAACCCTCCAATGACGGTTTTGAGAAGGATCTTCAATGTAGAACACCTGTTTTGCTTGTGTAGCAAGAATGAACTGGTCGTTTCTATAGGCCTCGGAGCTCACGTTGATGCTAGTAATATTATTTTTAGTAACACACCGCCCCTGTCTTCGGTTGGTGTTAAACCACTTACATCGAAATAGTACAACCGACTTTCCATGTAAATAGCGCAACTCTACAATATCCTCTAATTGACCATAAAATGTAGAACCATCTTCTCCCGGAACTGAAACACCACTATTTTGAGTGGTCCGTTTAGCATCACGAGTGTGTGTCATAAAGCGCACACCATTGACTATACAAGAGGTGTAATAGTTTGCGCTGATATGTGAACCATATGCCAAAGCATGTAATTCGTCAGTACACTCGGAAGACCCAACTTCTCGCAAACGATACATCTAGAGAACAATAAATGTTATAAGTTCAAGTAATATTCTTTTATCAATTAGACTACTATGAGTAAAACATAATTACCTTTGAATAAAACCATGAAGCAAAGTCATTTTGGAGATTTCCTTCAGGCTTTTCATTGGTAAATTGGCTGCATTATTAAAATAAGTTTTAGAATAATAGAATTTAATTTAAGATAAGCTTGTAGTTAGATATACTTACTTCATGTAAGATTGAATTTCAGGACAGTTGTTGAGTACATACCACTCGAGTACTTTTCGAACTCTTTCTTCAAGAAATACAACTTCATTTTTACTTGTTGGACGGCACTGTGATCGAAAAACAGATAATTGCCTTTCAGGGATGACAATATCCTCATTTCTGTCAGGACGATTGAACTTCGTTTGTACACCTTCAAGATACATAGAACAAAAAGTCAAAGCTTCATCTGCTACATAACCCTCTGCTATGGAACCCTCGGGCCTAGCTTTATTCCTGACATAGTTTTTTAATTTTTTCATGTATCTTTCAAAGGGATACATCCATCTGAAATAAACAGGTCCTCCAAGAATAGCTTCTTCTGGCAAATGAATAACCAAGTGAATCATTATGTCAAAAAAGGCCGGAGGGAATATCATCTCTAATTTGCACAAGATGTTAATCAACTCCTTTTCAGCTTTCATCATATCTTCCACCACCAAAGTTCGTGCACAAATTTGTTTAAAAAACGTGCAAAGTTCACAAATGGTGTTTGCAATATCCTTCTCTAAGTATCCTCGGACCCCTATTGGTAGCAACCGTTGCATAAGAATGTGACAATCATGAGATTTCAACCCTGTAATGTTAGTGTCATTCTCACTCACTTTCTTCTTAAAATTTGATCCAAACCCATCTGGTAGTTTCACTCCTTTTATGAATTGACAGAAACGTCGTCTATCTTCTGCAGTGAATGAATACTTCGGATGCGGTTTGATCGTCTTATTGTTTATCTCTTGAAGCCAATATTGTTCTCGAATATTCAAATCTCTCAAGTCTTTTCTTGCATTTTGTGTGTCTTTTGATTTATCATTCATTAACAATGTATTCAACAAACTCTCACAAACATTCTTCTCTATATGCATGACATCTAAATTATGTTTTAGTTGAAGAGAGGGCCAATACTCAAGCTCATAGAAAATACTCCGTTTGAACCAATTCAACTCTTTTGGATCACGAATTCTTTTCACACCCCCGACACGTGGATGTTTTCCTGGCTTACAAATAGGCACATGAGCTAGTTGTCGTAATATAGTGGTGGTGTCGAATCTTTTAGGAGGTTTTCTTCTCTCACATTTACCATCAAACAAAAGACTCGACCTCCAAGGATGCCTAGTAGATAACCATATTCTGTGACCAACATAAGCTGTCTTCCCATTAACACGACGTGAAGGAGTATCTTCATTACAAGTAGGACATGCTTTATATCCTTGGCCACTCCAACCAGACAAACTACTTCGAGCCGGAAAATCGTTGATAGTCCACAATAATGCAGCACGCATTAAGAATGAGGTGCTTGTTGAGACATCTCTTGTTTGGACTCCGTCCCACAGCATCTTCAGTTCATCCACCAATGGTCGCAAGAATATATCCATGTCCTTCCCAGGTGACTTAGGACCTGGTATTAACAATGTCAGCATCAAAGAAGACTCTCTCATACATACCCATGGAGGCGTATTGTATGTTGTCAGTATGACCGGCCACATGCTGTAAGGGTGAGTCAAGCTACCGTACGGATTAAAACCATCGGCAGCTAAACCCAATCGAACATTTCTAGGTTCTTGGGCAAACAATGGATACTTCATATCAAATTCTTTCCAGGCTGCCCCATCGACCGGGTGACGCATCAAACCCTCTTCTGATCGTCCAGTACTATGCCATGTCATCTCTTTCGCAGTATGTCTAGAACTGTACATGCGCTTAAGCCTGGATGTCAAAGGAAAGTAGCGCAACACTTTATGAGGAACTTTTTTCCTTATTGTGTTATCATCAAACCATCTACTATCACCGCAAACCGGACAATTATCCTTCAGCTCATTCTCCTTCCAAAACAAACAGCAATCGTTTTTGCAAACATGGATTGACTGGTACCCTAACCCTACCTTTTTCATTTTCTTTTTGGCTTCATAATATGTAGCTGGAATCTTGTTATCTTTCGGGAATGCAAACTTCAAAAACTCTAAGAGTTGGTCAAATGAACTATTGGTCCATTTATTCATGACCTTCAAGTGCAACAATTTAGCTAAAAAGTTTAAGGAAGACAACCAACTACAACCAGGGTATAACTCTGTTTCAATTTCCTCAAATAACTCAGCAAATTCTTGATCTACAACACTAGCCTGTGAATCTGAATTTCCTTCATCTATTCCCGCTTCACTTGTATTTTGCTCTCCAATAAGATCATGAAGGACATCAGTCATCTCATCTCTTGTTGGAGCTACCTCTTCTACAACTGGAGGGTCTACTTCACCATGAAAAATCCAACGTTGATATGACTGTTGAAACCCTTTGCTATATATGTGAGCATGTACTATGTCTGGTGCATGACACGACATATTTAGACAGCCCATACAGGGACATCTAAGTAGCCCATCACTGTCAACATGTTCCTTTGCAATCTCCATAAAGTTATTAAGCCCATCCCAAAACTCATCAGAGTTACGATTCGTCAATCTAGTCCAACTTTTATCAATTGTCATAACTGTTTTATATTTAAAAATTAGATCGTGGATATATTAACAGTTGTATGCATAAACAAAACAAAGAAGATGATGAACGATAATATATTTACCTTATTACTTATATACATTCTTTAGATCTTGTATAAATAATATATGTTGGCTGTCATTTATTAACTTCTGTAATGACTTAACATAAAGTCAATTTGTTGAATTTTGTATTTATCTATATACACTATTATTAAGTTCATTCTCTCTTTTTGTAACAACCTAAACTCAAATTGTGTGTATTAACCAATGTACCGAAACAAAGAAAAAAAAGTCCAGCAACAAAGAAAAAAAGAAAAAACAAAAGTCCAGCAACAAAAAATGTCCAGCAACAAAGAAAAAAAAGTCCCTGTTCTTGATTTCTTGATACCGAAACTTGACAAAAGGAGGCACATGGCTTTCGGCATTGGACATGGTTTGAACTATGAATCTTATTTGATCATTTAAGCCTATAGTTTGCCGTTTATCCTATCTAATGGCTGCATTTATATCAATAAAAAAATCATACTTTGTGTGTGTGGAGCTGTCCGTAACTCAGCAACATGCTGATTCTTGGACTGTTCTTTGTTCAAGAACTCAGCAGCCCGCAATCCTTAACTCACAAATAATTGTCCCTTAACTTACAAATAACTCCTTAACATGTATGCATATAAATATATCTAAGTTTATGTGTGTTTGGGGTTTGAAAACAGAGCTGGCAGCAGCAACAGTTAAGCAGAAACACATGAATGGTGATCCAAAAGCGATGGATGATGACTAAAACATGAATTTCAGTTCACTCGTTTAGGATTATAGATCAGCTAATTCATCATATCGCTGGATTTCAATCAGATTGAATGGAATACATAGATCAAAATTAACTGACAAAGGACCGGAGCAATGAATTGCATAATTAGTTAAGTTTGGTTTTATCTTATTCAGAAGAAGTAGCCAAGTAAGGCAGTTAGATTAGGGGTGTAACTTTTATATATTGTGGAGGGATGGAAATCCCTTTTTGGCCCCTAAACTATATTATCCACAGACCAGTAACTTTGATAACTTCTCTGTTCCACGTTAGGCACTCACTACTAAATATGAAAGGACTTGATCAAATCCACCACCCAAATTGCAACAATTCATTAGGCAATATGTAAGTATAAGATTCAAACCTATTAGCTATAATTATCTTGATAAAGTTGAACCGTTGAATATTAGATGTAATGTTTCTTGTAGAACAAAAAAAGTATCCTAAACAGCAAGAAGCAGATAACTTAAAATCCATTAACTAATGGTCATGAAGTTTTCTTGTGCTTGCAGGAGCACTGCTTGACGCCGTGCTTGGTTTAAGCAACAAAAGCTTTTATGGGATATATCATTTGATAACATCCCACAACGAACTTCAAAAGCGATGGAAGAAACTTATAATTTGAGAATCAAAAATAAGATTATTTATTATTTGACTTCCACCAAAGTTAATAAAAGTATCTAATTGTTAATTTACTAACTCTTATCATCATCACATAAGTGGCCCTGTTCAAGGCAAAATAACAGCATCGGCCTTACATACTTGAGCTTAAATTCTGCTACAATAAATTAATAAACATACCTTACTGATTAGGAGATCCCAGGTTGCTTTTGAATTGAATGTCTAGGTGCCAATCTCAATCCTTATATAGCCCAACAGCCTTCGAGATTCACACAGGGGAAATCAAAATAAACCTGATGCCAATCAATATTAAAAGGATAATCAAGAAATTAACAACAATGGAAACTGATTTAGGTCGAAGCAAAAAATGTCGACTGTAAAGTAAAAAACCGATTTAGGATCGATTGATATCAATAAATGTCACATAACAGAAGAATGTATGTATATATCGGCTAAATAAATATGTATATATATCATACCTTCGCCGGAATACCAGAGATATCGAGTGCAGCCTTTGCCGGTGACAAATATATTGATCGATTAGGCTGTAGACAGAGATAGTTGCTCGCCGGTGAGAGAGATATCGAGTATCGATCGATTAGGCTGTGAGAGATGTTGAGAAGCGCCGGTGAGAGAGGTACGATCGGAGTTGAAAGAGATCGGAGACATACGGCTGTGTATAGTCGTCGACGGTCGCCTTTCTGCCTTGAGGTGGAGGGGTGGATAAAACCTTTCACAAAAACTGAAATTTTAGTAAACAAATATTATTCAAAAAATATAATTATTTAATCAGATATATATATCTGAAAATTTTTAATAAAACCCTAATAAAATTAAAAAAAAAATTATAATTTTCAAAAACGACTTGTGGTCTCTAAAGGGTTTAAAAAAACCCTAATAAAATTTAAAAAAAAAATTAAAATTTTTTTATAGCTTTTAAAGACAACTTGTGGTCTCTAAAGGGTTTAAAAAAAATTCGCGGTGGAGGGAAATCTCCCGCTAACCTTTTAGACACAACTTCCTCTCCCTAAAGCTTAAATTTTTTTGCATTTCCTAAAAATACATTTAGGGACGATTTGTGGTCTCAAAATGTACGTTTTTAGAAACAACGGCATGTTGTCCCTAAAAGGTTTGTCCCTAAATGTATTATTTCTTGTAGTGTGGAATGGAATATATAACCTAAGTTTATAAAACTTGATTAATTTTACCTAAGTTTTATTATTCATCAAATGGAACGAAAGTGATTATATATAACCTAAGTTTATAACATTACTTGATTAGTTTTAACCTAGGTTTTATTATTCACTTGAGTAAAATTAAGAAAATCTGTTTTTGCAAATCTCGAACTGCTAGTTCAATTTATCAAGCTGTAAATGTATTCTCTCAACTGTTAAGTATTTTATAACCTAAGTTTATAAAATTGATTAATTTTAACCTAAGTTTTTTATTCACTCTAATGGAATGGAATTGATTATATATAACCTAAGTTTATAAAATTACTTGATTAATTTTAACTTAAGTTTTATTATTAATGAAATGGAATGGCATTGAATTGAATTGTATATAACCTAAGTTTATAAAATTACTTGATTAATTTTAACCAAAGTTTTGTTATTCATGGAATGGAATGGAATATATAACCTAAGTTTACAAAACTTGATTAATTTTAACCTAATTTTTATTATTCACTCTAATGGAATGGAATTGATTATATATAACCTAAGTTTCTAAAATTACTTAATTAATTTTAACCTAAGTTTTATTATTAATGAAATGGAATGACATTGAATTGTATATAACCTATGTTTATAAAATTACTTGATTAATTTTAACCTAAGTTTTATTAATCATGGAATGGAATGGAGTATATAACCTAAGTTTATAAAACTTGATTAATTTTAACCTAAGTTTTATTATTCAAGAAATGGAACGGAACTGAATATATATAACCTAAGTTTATAAAATTACTTGATTAATTTTAAACTAAGTTTTATTATTCACTTGTGTAAATTTATGAAAATCTCTTTTTGCAAATCTCGAACTGCTAGTTCAATTTCTCAAGCTGTTAGTGCATTTTCTCAACTGTTAAGTATTTTATAACCTAAGTTTATAAATTTATTTGATTAATTTTAACCTAAGTTTTACTATTCATGGAATGGAATTTAATTGAATTGATTATATATAACCTAAGTTTATAAAATTACATGACTAATTTTAACCTAAGTTTTATTATTCATGGAATGGAATGTAATTGAATCGATTATATCTAACCTAAGTTTTATAAAATTACTTTATTAATTTTAACCATAGTTTTATTATTCATGGAATGGAATGGAATTGAATTGATTATATATAACCTAAGTTTATAAAACTGGATTAATTTTAACCTAAGTTTTATTATTCATGGAATGGAATGGAATATTTAACCTATGTTTATAAAACTTGATTAATTTTAACCTAAGTTTTATTATTCAAGGAATGGAATGGAATTGATTATATATAACCTAAGTTTATAAAATTACTTGATTAGTTTTAACCTAAATTTTATTATTACTGAAATGGAATGACATTGAATTGTATATAACCTATGTTTATAAAATTACTTGATTAATTTTAACCTAAGTTTTATTATTCATGGAATGGAATGGAATATATAACCTATGTTTGTAAAACTTGATTAATTTTAACCTAAGTTTTATTATTTATGAAATCGAACGGAACTGATTATATGTAACCTAAGTTTATAAAATTACTTGATTAATTTTAACCTAAGTTTTATTATTCACTTGAGTAAAATTAAGAAAATCTGTTTTTGCAAATCTCGAACTGCTAGTTCAATTTCTCAAGCTGTAAATGCATTCTCTCAACTGTTAAGTATTTTATAACCCAAGTTTATAAAATTGATTAATTTTAACCTAAGTTTTTTATTCACTCTAATGGAATGGAATTGATTATATATAACCTAAGTTTATAAAATTACTTGATTAATTTTAACTTAAGTTTTATTATTAATGAAATGGAATGGCATTGAATTGAATTGTATATAACCTAAGTTTATAAAACTACTTGATTAATTTTAACCAAAGTTTTGTTATTCATGGAATGAAATGGAATATATAACCTAAGTTTACCAAACTTGATTAATTTTAACCTAAGTTTTATTATTCACTCTAATGGAATGGAATTGATTATATATAACCTAAGTTTATAAAACTACTTGATTAATTTTAACCTAAGTTTTATTATTAATGAAATGGAATGACATTGAATTGTATATAACCTATGTTTATAAAATTACTTGATTAATTTTAACCTAAGTTTTATTATTCATGGAATGGATGAAATATATAACCTAAGTTTATAAAACTTGATTAATTTTAACCTAAGTTTTATTATTCATGAAATGGAACGGAACTGATTATATATAACCTAAGTTTATAAAATTACTTGATTAATTTTAAACTAAGTTTTATTATTAATGAAATGGAATGACATTGAATTGTATATAACCTATGTTTATAAAATTACTTGATTAATTTTAACCTAAGTTTTATTATTCATGGAATGGAATGGAATATATAACCTAAGTTTATAAAACTTGATTAATTTTAACCTAAGTTTTATTATTTATGAAATGGAACGGAACTGATTATATATAACCTTGTTAGGCACAAAAAGGCCTCAGTCAAACCTGCTCTACATCTGAGGGGGAGATTTCTTAATCAAACCTGTTGATGCACTTGAAAGTATAATTTAAGGCCTGTTTATGCCTTATTGAAACCTGAAAAGTAATTTGCAATATCAGCCCAAAGCTGTTTACCATGTTGCATTCGTTGCAACAAAGGCAGTTTGTCCAAGCTGTTCTGCCTGCTGAACAGGCTGGACATAAACTGTCTACGCTGCTCTGTTCTGTTGAGCAGCTTGGACAGTTTACAAGTGTTCTGTTCTTTGTGAACAAAATCTGTTCTTTGTGAACAGGTTAAACACTTTATGGAATATGTTTCCAAGTCCTCATGTATTGTTTTTGGCTACAAGATTAGTTTGCATGTCGAAGACAAAGTGGAAAACAGAACTGCACAGCCTGCCCACGCTGTTCTGTTACATGAAGACAAACGGATATCTGAAAAGGGTGACAAACCTTTTCTTATATCAAAATGGCTTTAGCAAAAGAAGAAAGATGCAAAGTTGGCATTCCTCTTTTGGTTAAAGCCTTATGCAACAGTGACAAAAAGAAAAAGACAAAGATTCTGCCATGTGAAGACAAATATACTTTATTAGAACGTGCAGAAAGGTGTTTTGTCTTTTTGGAAAGACTTTCCACTATCTCATCAGTCCAATGAAGAAGCTTCACTGAGATTCTCCTTTTGAGTATAAAAGGAAGCTTCTAAGGATTATGAGATATCAAGAATGTTAAATCAGAACGTGCATTGAAGTGTGTTATTCCATGCATGCAAGTCTGCTTATATAAAACAGTAGAGTGTGTCTAAGTTGTCCTTGTATAAGCTGTCCATCTGAGTCTTGTAAAAACAGTGAGTGCATCTAAGTGAGTGTAGTTATTGTAACTAGTCTGAGTGTGTCTTAGATTAGCTGAACAACTGTTGTATCTGTCATCTCAGCTTGAACCTTTCCGCATTCAAGCTTGTTTGTAATTAACACTTGTTAATAATATACACAAACATTGAGAAAAAGATTGTTAAGTTTTTAAATAGTTGGATTCACCCCCCCCCCCCTGTACAGCTTAGAACTATACACTTGGGAAACCTTTTAGGACCTACAACTGGTATCAGAGAAGATAGAGTGTGTGTCAACTCTAGATCTCTTATTCTCCCTTCTTTTCCATGGACAACAGTGCTGCAAATTCCTCATCGTACTATGACAATGGGTCAATGGCCAAACCATCAAAGTTCAATCATCAGAACTTCTCTGGTTGGAAGTGCAGAATAATGCTCTACTTAGAGAATCTAGATGTACAAATACTAGAGATAGTAATGGAAGGTCCCTATGTGCCAACCTCTGTTACTACCATAACTCCTGTTGTTGAAGGAGCTGCCCCTGAAATCAGAACCTTTGAGAAGGCCAAAGCTCAATGGTCTGATGAAGACAAAAGACTGGTTGCTCTGGATGCAAAAGCCAGGAATAACCTGGTTATCTCTCTGCCTGATGATGTGTTCAAACAGGTTGAGAAGATGAAGACTGCAAAGGAGATGTGGGATACTTTGTGTACCGTCTATGATAGACCCACAATCACACTGGACAACAGGATTAACAATCTTGTTAGATGGTATGAACTCTTCTTTGCAAAACCAAAGGAGACACTCACAGAAACCTACACCAGGTTTACTGCTCTTGTTAATGATCTCAAAGCTGTTGGGATCACAAAGGACAGCCTGACTCTGGTGAACAAGTTCTTGGACATCTTTCCTGAAGAGTGGAACTACTTTTCTACCATCTTGAGAAATTCTGGTACCATCAAAGGTATGGATCTTGTAAACTTATATGGATCCTTACTAAATAATGAGCAGTCAAGGCAGAAGAAAAGAAATGCCTTGGAAATGTCCAAGAGAGGTGCTACCTTAGTGGCCAGCGTGAGACAACCTGTTGGGCAGGTATGTGATGTGTTCACACAACCTGATCAACAGGCTGATGATGAAAGAGAGGAAATGTCTGATGAGGAAGACAGTGCAGATCTTGCTTGTCAGGATTTAAAACTGAATAACCAAGATTAACTGATTTGAATTTATCAGAGTATAAATCAATAATCTTGCTTTGAATCAAAGTTTAATTAAGAAGTTTGCGGAATAACCTTAATTATTTTAACAAAAACTTTCAGAATCAATGAAGCATAAAACATAAGAAGTAATCAAAACTGTTTGTATTGCTGAATTCAATGATTACAATCACCTCTAATCTGTTTGATTAGACGAAGGACACAGACTATTCTTAGGGTTTTACAACCTTAGAGGCTTATGAAAACTTAATCAACAAAGCAATTACAAACTCAAAATATGCAGAAAACTTCTATACAATAGAAAACCTATTCTGTCTATTTATATTGCTTTTTTCGGACTTGTTTCCTTGAAGGACTATGACTTCTCTGATAGTAGATATGCTGGAATCTTCGTGTAGATATCTTTCCTGAAAATCAGCACTTTCTGTTTATGAAACTGTTGAGCAGCTTGAATCTCTTGACAGCATGAACTGAGCAGCTCGAGTTGATTTGCTCTGGCAGCTTGAACTTTTACACTGGCAGCTCGAGTTTCTTCAACTAGCAGCATGAACTTTGGATTTACATTTAAAATCTACTAACAGTTTGAGAAGTCTAACTAACAGTTTGAACATACTTAAACTATTTCCCAACAATCTCCCCCTAACTTAAATTCTTTATACAAGACTTTAAGTTCTATACAAAAATGGAAATGAAAAAGTAAACTGTTATTTACAAACCAAGGCTTTCAAAAACTTACAACTATGCAAGTTTATGATCTATAGCCTTCAAAAATTCTCTCTTCATCTCTTCTTTATCACAAGATATCCTAACTGATTTTATTTGGAGCAGCATATCTTTTGAAAAATTATAAAACTCGAGATTGAAGAAAATACCAAACCCATCTGTGAATTTGATTCTGTAAGTTCTGGATTTGACAAAAATATGAACTTCCTTGATCTTTTTCCCTTTCTTCTCAGCATCTTCTATTTCTTTTCTTGCAAATTCATGATCAGCAACTGAACTTAGATCTCTGATAAGTTGCTTCACTTGTGGTAGAGCAGATCTCACTTGTGAAACAGACCCTATATTGTGCATCTTTATTAGCTCATCCCTGGTCAACTTCTGAACCATTTGCCAGAATGTATCAAACTCTTCTTCTGGTCCAGACTCTCTCCTTATTACAAACTTGACCCTTAAATCTCTTTCATCCAGTGACTTAGCAAACCAGTAGTTGATTTGAGGCTTTGTGAAATCATGTTGATCAATCAACTTTTCTATCTCCATGATCTTTTGCATTTGTTGCTCAAATAGCACTCTTTTAACAGATGAAGGAATAACAACTTGATCAGTGGGAACAGATGCACTAGCAGCAGCTTCAGTTTGGACTGATTTCTTAGATGGTTGGACTTCTTGGGATGGATGAACTTCTGGAGAGACTTTTGTTTTCTTTCTTTTCTCCATTTCTTTATCATGTATCTCCTGCAGCTTTTCAGTAGTCATAGACTGAGCCATTTTCTTTGGAATTCCTGCTGCAAAGGCAAAATTGATTAGGAATCTTCTGTGCTCAGCCTTGGTGTGCCCTGTTGGCATCTTTCTCTTCTTTTCACCTTGTTTGCCCACAAACCCCTTTAGGTAATCACCTAATGTCTCATTATCATCTATTGGGGGCTGGGCTTGCTGATCTAATTCTTTATCCATTTCTTCTGCCAATTTCTTGGCAACTTCAGCATCAAAGGCAATCTGGGCTTCTTTGGAGGAGAATTTGTGCTTTGGAGATTCAATAAGAATGCCCTTGCCCTTGTCTTTTGCAGCAGATGCTTGGACTGTACTTGATGGAGCTTGAATGCCTTCCCTGATCACAACTCCAGTAGCTTTTGAAGAAGCAGCTTGAGAGTGTCTAGGCTAACAGCTTGAGAAGCTGTTGGGACTGCTAGCCTAGAAGGTGGGACTGTTGATGCTGCTTGGACTGATGGTGTTGGAGCTGCTTGGACTGATTTGGGAACCTCCTAAATCTCCCCCTTTTTGGAAGCATTGGTTTGGTCAGAAGGACCTACAACCTTTGCCCCTTGGGTTTGAATCATCTGCTCTAATTTCATGATTTTATTTCCACAGAGGGTGAACCCTTTGTGAAGATAATCCATTCTTTTATTCTGAGCAGTCTCTGCCTGCTTGAGAGCAAAAATTTGAGCCCCCTGTGCAGAAATGATGGACATTTGATATTCCAACATGGCTACAACAGGTTTCAGCTTGGGATCCGTCAAAAGCATGAGTTGCAGACTTGTCTCAAGATCAGAAAACACCTGAGGTGCTTGTGATCTATCACTGACATTAATACCAGAAGTAGAAACCTCTGGGCCCCTCTGTTCTTGGTACTGGGGAATTCCAGCTTGTGTTTGCACACTGGCTGTTGCCATGGGTGTGGTCTTAGAGATGTTGGCACTTTCCTGTGCCTCTTTTGCAGAAACATCAGTAGTGCCAGCCACAGAACCCATATGAACCATCTCTGAAGAGATGTTCACCTCCTGAGTGAGGATGGGAGTTTCCTCAAGTGGTTCCCTTTGGATATGCTGTGCAGAAGTGTCCTCCTGCACAGGGATATATGGCTCTTGTCTGAGGGAGGAGGAGGAAGGAGCTCCTGGTCCCTTTTTCCTTTTGTATAAGAATTTTAGTGGGCGAGTTGGCTGTTCAAAAGGATCAGAGGGAATATTTGTATCATGAGGAGTGGGTTGGGGTCTTGGGGGTGTAGCAGTGATGTTAGGCTGAGCCTGCTCAAGACCCTCTCCTCTGTTTCTTGGAATGATGTTCATCATTGCAGAAGGCAATGGAACATCTATACTTACAAAATTGGCACTTGGCTTTAACAGCCTTTTGATTGAAGACAGTGAGTGCCTATGGGAAACATGTATCCTTTTATGTAAATGTGGAGTTGTGCAGGTGTGTGCAATAATTTCTGCCAAAAACCTAGGATACATCAGAAATTTCCATTCTTTAGGGAATGATGCCTTAACATCCCCTGAAAAATCATGTTAGAAAAATTGAACTGTTGGCCAGTAGAAAAGCACACTAAGGCAGTGGCAATATTTGAAGAAAACTCAGACCAACCAATTCTTTTGGGGCTTAAACATTGCTGAATAATATGCACAAGGTATTTCCATTTAGGAGAAAAGTGTGCCTTAAGAAAAGTAAAAGAATCAGCAGGACCCCTATAACCAATATTTTGAAGACCAAAATGTAAAGCTTGAAGGGATAGGTCGGTTATACCTGAGGCATCTTGAAGATGCAAGTGATGTCTGATGGATTCCTCAGTGATATTGATGACAGTTTCATCAATCTTGGATATGAGGGCAGCACTCCATTGATGGTTTGAACAGATGCATGATTCCAGAACTGTTCAATATGGGAGATGTATATAGTAGGGTTAATAGATAGGGCATAATGGATATGGGAGTGCCTGAGGAAATCCATCATTGCCTGAAACGGTTGAAGTTCAGAGTGTTTTAGGGTGTATGGGAGGCAGTTGTGTTCTTTTACAAACTCCATTGATGAAGAAACGACGGTTTAGGGTTTGAAAGAAGAATGTGTGATTCGTTCAGAGAGAAAGCAAGAGGCCGTGGAAGAAGAATATGTAACTGGTAGTTACAACTGAACGAAGCTGGGACCTTTAAAGGTTTCGAAAAGGTTGGGTCCCGCGCACACATTTGAGAAATTACCCAAATACCCTGCACACTTTGACAGATCAAGTGAAAACAACTAACAGCATGAGAAAATGAACTAGCAGCTTGAGAAAATACTCAAGCTGTTAGTTAGAAATTATGCAACTTTTCAATGAAACAGTATCTCCCCCTTAAATAAGCATACTGAGTAGATAATAATGAAAATCAATTAATCCATGTTTACCATACCAATATTTGATAGTAGGAAAGTGAACCTTCCTACATCAAAAGGTTTTGTGAATAGATCAGCTAACTGATCATCTGTATGTATTTTGGTAACTTGGATTAACTTCTTTTCATTACAATCTCTGATAACGTGAAATCTGATTTCTATATGCTTGGTTTTTGGGAATTTCACTGGGTTTTGCACAATGCTGATTGTACTTGAGTTGTCAATATAAATAGGAGTGGATAAGAAATTCATACCATAGTCTCTAAGCTGATTTTGGATCCACATTACCTGTGAGCAGCAACTTACAGCTGCTACATATTCTGCTTCAGTAGATGATGTGGACACTGTTGTCTGCTTTTTGCATTGCCAAGAGACCATGAGAGATCCTATAAGGGATCTGTATAGATGAATGTCCACATCTATGCCATCTTTGTCTGTATGAAGTTGCTTATGAGGATCCATTGGAGTGCTTGCAACCTTTGTATCTTGATAGCCAAACTTTTCCAGTATGTCTTTGACATACTTTGATTGACTTATGAATAGACCAGTAGGCTTCTGTTTAACCTGCAGTCCTAGAAAGAATGTGAGTTCTCCCATTGAACTCATTTGAAACTTTTTGTGCATTAGGGACTCAAATTCTTTGCACAAACAATCATTTGTTGATCCAAAGATGATGTCATCAACATAGATTTGGACAAGTAGAATCTCAGCTTTGATGGACTTAGTGAAAAGTGTTTTGTCCAGAGTGCCTCTCTTGAATCCATTCTGTAAAAGATAGGATGACAGAGTGTCATACCATGCTCTTAGGGCTTGATGGAGACCATAGAGAGCCTTGTCTAGCTTGTAGACTTTTTCTGGATACTTGTAGTCTTCAAAACCAGGAGGTTGACACACATATACCTCCTCTTCAATTGTCCCATACAGAAAAGCAGACTTGACATCCATTTGATACACTTTAAATCCTTTGAAGCTTGCATATGCCAAGAAGAGTCTGATGGCTTCAATCCTTGCTACTGGGGCAAATACTTCATCATAGTCTATACCTTCTTCTTGAGTGTATCCTTGGGCTACTAGCCTTGCTTTATTCTTGATGACTATTCCTCTCTCATCTTTCTTGTTTCTGAACACCCATCTTGTACCAATTGCTCTCTTGCCTTTAGGAAGATCCACCAGAGTCCATACATCCTGAATCTTGAACTGTAGAAGCTCTTCTTGCATTGCCTCAATCCAAGATGAATCTTTTAATGCTTCTGATGCCTTTTTAGGTTCCAGTTGAGACATGAAACAGGCATGTTCAAAAGCAGCTAGACTGAATTCAGGAACTGCTAGTTCAGCAGCAGCAGTCTCATTGTGAACCATCTTCCTTGTTTGGACAGGAGTGCTTGGATCACCCAGTATTTGATTAAGAGGGTGATACTTGTGAATTCTTAGTGTGGGCTCTCTCTCTGTTTGAAAAGAAGTTCCAAGATTTGTATCATCTCCATCAAGACCAGTGAATGGTTCAGGTTCTGAAACAGCTTGACTTGAATCTGGGACTGTTTCCTGTTGTGTTGGAGCTGTTCTTTCAGAACTTGGGAGTGGCACTTCAGTGTCTGGATTTGTATCATTCAGGACCCCTGGAGGATCACAAGACAGAAGTGGTAGAGTGGTGTAATCATCCCAACTTGGTGAATCTGCAGCAGTCTGAAACTTTGTGCCAACAGCTTGAGAAATTGTATTGGCAGCATGAGAATTTGGGTTGGCAGCTTCAATCATGTATGCATCAGCTTCTGCAGTATACTCAACAAAGCTCAGAGAATTTGTTAAATGAATCTAAATCAAACAACCAATCAGGACCAGTGCCTTTGATATTAGCAGTATTTTCATTAAATTCAACATTGGCACTTTCTTCAATTGTTTTAGACACACTGTTGTATACTCTATAGGCTTTGCTTTGACTTGAGTATCCTACAAAGAATCCTTCTTCAGCCTTACTTTCAAACTTTCCTAAGTGACTCTTAGTGTGAAGGATAGTACATGGGCATCCAAAAGGCTTGAAGAAAGCTATTAGGGGACTTCTGTTATGGAATAACTCATAGGGAGTTTCCCTTGTGATTGGACAACATGAACCCTATTCAGAACATAACAGGCTGTATTAACAGCTTCTGCCCAGAAAGTCATTGGCAGATTTGAATCAGCTAGCATTGTTCTAGCAGCCTCAATTAATGTTTAGTTCTTTCTTTCAGCTACACCATTTTGCTGTGGTGTTCTTGGTGCACTATATTGTCTAGCAATACCTTTGGACTCACAGAAACTGTTTAGAATGTTATTTTTTAAATTCAGTTCCATTGTCTGATCTTATCACCTTAACTTTGGAATTGGATTGGTTTTCTATCTTAAGGATAAAAGACTTAACTAGTTCAGCAGTTTCATCTTTGGACCTAAGAAAGTAAACCCAAGTAAATCTGGTGAAATCATCAACAATGACTAAACAGTAAGCCCTTTTATTCAAACTCAAAACAGAAGTTGGACCAAATAGATCCATATGTAGCAACTGAAGATGTAACATCCCAATTTTCAATTATGTGTAATTTACAATTATTTGGACTTAATGATGGAATTAATGAATTATTACTACAATTTAAGTTATTTTGATCATTATATCAGTTAAAGTAGAAAATACGAAGTTGAAGGGTACAATATGCAATTGAGCCAAAATAGAGATAAAAAGGGAGAACCCTTTCATTTTTCACACTTCACTCTCTCACTACACTCTCTCTCTAAAACCGGTTTCTCTCTCTACTCTCTCTTCCTCTCGGCTCCATCCAAGAAAACACAAGAATTCAACAAATTTCAAGTGCAAAATCTGGAAACAAGTTGCAAGTTAGGAACTATAACAGTTGCAACATACGATTCGAGGTAAATATCATTCAATCTTTCGAATTTATAATGTTTTTGGTTCGGTTTTAAAGTGAACCGATTTCTAAGATTAAAGTAGCAATTATTAATGCATGTTGGAATTTATGGTTGCAATCTTTAAGTCAAGCATGTATGTTGTTGTATACAAAAATTCAGAATCAGATTCGAAGTTTAAGTATGATTTTGGAAATTAAGTGTGTGTTTTAGTGTGTGTGTTCTTCGAGACATGTAGAAAAATGGACATAAATGGGTTGTTTTGATGCATAAATATGATGATATAAGTTAAATAATAGCATCTAAGTTCACATTTACAATATTAGACTCAGAAACATGCAAAATGGTCAAAAACGTAAATCTGGAAAATATTGGAAAATTTTCTAAGTATGAACTCGGATGATGATCCATCCGAATTCGGATCCCCTATTTTCGGATCATACTCAATTTCGGACCACTAGCTAATTTCGGATACTTACCCAGTTCGGATCACCTGCCCAATTCGGACCAATTGTATTTCGGACCCCAACCTATTTCGGACACTAGCCTACTTCGGACCACCCCCATTTCGGACCCTACTAATCCGGATCACCCATTTCGGATCCACCAATTTCGGACCAAAGACCCAAATCCGGACCATCTACAATTCGGACCATCCGAATTCGGATGTGGTCCGAATTCAGACCCCACTTCAATTAAATTACAGAATACAATTTTTAAGCAATTACTGACACAAATTCACTATTACACTTACATTACAGATCATTGTGGTGTTATCAAAACACACATTGATTCAGGATCAAGTCACAAAACCAATCACTGTGAGTAACATATTGTCATTCGAACATTTATTGTTTTTGCATTCATGTTTATACATTCAATGGCATGTTCACGTTGTTCATATACTTCATTTGGCACTCATGAAATGATTTGTTGTTATGATGCACACTCGTACTTGACATGTAATACACATGTAGCTTGCGTTCATTTGAAAGTGCATCTATTTACATCATGCTTGCACTGCATGATCATACTTCATAATCTGATGCGACCTGGACTGGGGCTGACAGCAGGCCACTGTCGGGGACTGATCATCCCACTCGTATCCCATCAGGTTCGGCACATCCCCGATCAGCATATTGAACTGCCAACCCATGCTTGCACTGCATGGTTTTCACACACATTGAGGCTTTCACTGCCTGTACACACATACATGGGGCTTACACTGCCCATGGTTAAGCATTGTTTGTAAAGAAATATTTGTTGTATGCATAATCTGTTATCTCACTAAGCATTTAGCTTACTATTGACTCACATTGTTTCAGGCATAGGCAAAAGTGTAGCTGGACCTTCATCTTAAGCAATCAAATTCTTATCTCGGTGACCTTAGAAGCTAATTGGTACATGGACGATGTAGCTTTGGGGCTGGGAATTTGTTACTATTAAAACAATTATGATGATGTAATAGCTAGACTTAAACACTGTAGACATTTACTTTCATTGCTTTAGTGTGGATTTGCTTAACTCTGATTTAAGTACTCAATTTCAATTATTATGATACTCATTGGGTTGTTAGTCGATCCTGGAGATTACAAATATATCATTAATCCAACAAGGACGTCACAGTTTGGTATCAGAGCATTAGTTTGAGGTTTCAAGTGTCCGCGAGGACTTGGACTCAAACTTAGGTTATGATATTAGAATGAACTTCTAAGTAATGATCTGAACTAAGATAGGATTGACATGCACACGGGGAAACACAAAGGGTAACTGTAAACACTTAGGACTTACCAATAAATGTTCTAAATATAAATTGTTATATTTCAGAACATGTCAGGAGACGATATGACTCCTCAGCAAATGTTCCAGATGATGCAAGCTCTCATGGAACAAAACAATGAGCTACAATCCAAACGAATGGCTGAGCAGGCTCAGTCATTTGCTGATCAGTTAAGGGCCAGAGATGAGGCCGAGGCAAAACGAAAGGCCGATAAGCGAGAGAACAAGGAACAACAACAGGACGACCAAGAGGAAAGACAAGACACTGGGTCTTCTAATAGATCAAGGGGCTGTAGGTTTAAGGACTTCAAAAGTAACGGAGCTGTTACTTTTGATGGAACCGGAGATGCTGTTACAGCATTGGAATGGATCACCACCACGGAACGAACTTTCAGGATCAGCGACTGCGCTGATAAAGACATGGTCCGCTTTGCAACCGCTATGTTTGCAAGGGACGCTGTTATGTGGTGGGACGCAATGACACATGTGTTGACGATGGAGGTAGTGTCACACATGTCATGGAGCGAGTTTAAGGAAGTGTTTTCTCAACAGTACTGTCCAGCCGACGAGAAGCGACGTCTCGAGGCAAAGTTCCTGAATCTGACTCAAGGAATGAAAACGGTTACACAATATGCCGTTGAGTTCACTCGATTGAGTCTGTTCGCACCCCATCAAGTAGACACAGAAGAGAGGAAGATAGCCCGGTTTGAGGCCGGACTAGATTATGAGATACGCCGAACCATGAGTGGGGTTCGGTATACAACGTTTGCTGGTTTGCTTGAGGCTGCTCGGAATGTGGAGCAGATTGTCTTATTATCCGGATACGTAATCGGGTCAGCCGCCGCACCACCGACTCAACCGTCGCCGCCAAAAAGGCAGCGGGAGTCTGGATCCTCCCTATTCTCTTCTCAAACCCATCAACAAACTTCATCACCAAAGAAAGGAAGGGCCTTTTCGGCCAGTTCAGAAATGAGAAACTGCAGGCGATGCAGAAAAGCGCACTCTGGGGAGTGCAAGACTCAGGACATGTATTGCTTCTGCTGTGGGCAGAAAGGCCATCACTAGGAGCATTGTCCTCGAAAAGATGATGCATGCTACAACTGCCACAGACTTGGCCATTTCTCAAGGGACTGCCCGAAACCCCCACGAGATCAGAATGCTCAACAATCAACAGCAAGATCTTCTGTAGCTTCCACGGCTCGCAGGGATCAATCTCAAAGGGCTCCAACAAGGGCATTCCAAATCACAGCTGAAGAAGCAAAGGATGACCCGGAGGTGGTCACTGGTACGTTCTATGTTAACTCAATTCCTGCACGTATCTTGTTTGATTCCGGAGCAAATCGTTCGTTTGTCTCCACTACATTTGCTCGTCAATTTAACATGCCAACTTCCAAACTGCAATTTGTACTTGACAGAGAGACTGCTAGCAATATGTTAGTAAAAGCAGACGAAGTGTATAGGAATTGTACATTATTGGTAGAAGACGTAGTATTCAATATAGATCTGATCCCTATGGAGTTCGGGGAATTCGATATCATAGTAGGCATGGACTGGTTATTTCATAACGAGGCCCAAATCGTTTGCAAGAAAAGAATGATCAAGATTACCACTCCCGAGGGCCGAGACATATGCATTTATGGTGATAGACACAAAGGCGACTTATGCCTTATTTCAATTGCAAAAGCCCGAAAGCACGTTGCCAAGGGTTGTTCAGCTTACTTAGCCTACGCTGTCGATGCAAAGGCTGAAGTTCAATCTCCTTCTACCGTTCCCGTTGTTTCTGAATTTCCAGATGTCTTTCCAGAAGATATCTCGGGATTGCCACCTGATCGCCAATTGGAATTCCGCATTGACCTCATTCCTGGAGCTGCTCCAATAGCAAAGGCTCCGTACCGTTTAGCTCCTGCAGAAATGCAGGAAATGATGAAGCAGTTACAGGAGCTACTTGACAAAGGCTTTATCCGCCCAAATTCATCTCCTTGGGGCGCTCCTGTTCTGTTCGTCAAGAAGAAGGATGGCACATTACGTATGTGCATCAACTACCGGGAACTCAACAAAGTCACAATCAAGAACAAGTATCCATTGCCCCGGATTGATGATCTCTTCGACCAGTTACAAGGCGCAAGCTACTTCTCGAAGATTGATCTTCGTTCGGGTTATCACCAACTCAAAGTACACTCAGATGACATTCCTAAGACGGCTTTCAGAACTCGTTACGGACACTACGAGTTTCTGGTAATGCCATTCGGTCTCACAAATGCGCCGGCTGCTTTCATGGATCTCATGAATCGAGTTTGCCGGCCAATGCTCGACAAATCGGTCATCGTGTTCATCGATGACATTCTCATTTATTCAAAGACCGAAGAGGATCATGCAGCACATCTGAGAGAATTACTAGAGTTGCTACGCAAAGAGCGACTTTATGCCAAATTCTCTAAGTGTGAATTCTGGTTGAGGCAGGTACGTCTCAACATTCCATACAATTTCATGATCCTTATACTTAATCATAAACTCGTTGTTAGCTTGTACTTACTCAATAATCAATTCAGATCCAATTCTTGGGGCACGTGATATCTGGTGCTGGGATTGCTGTTGATCCTGCAAAGACCGAAGCTATCCAGAACTGGGAATCACCCCACAACGCCTCAGAGATTCGGAGTTTTCTGGGATTGGCTGGTTACTACCGCCGATTCATCAAAGATTTCTCAAAGATCGCCGTTCCGCTAACAAAGCTTACTCGCAAGAATGCTACTTTCTTTTGGAAAGAAGAACAGCAAGTAGCCTTTGACGAATTGAAGAAATTGCTAAGTGAAGCACCGGTGTTAGCTCTGCCTGAAGGGAACGAAGACTTTGTTGTCTATACAGATGCATCAGGCACGGGTTTAGGCGCTGTTCTGATGCAAAGAGGAAACGTCATAGCATACGCTTCCAGACAGCTCAAACCACATGAGAAAGATTACTCTACTCATGATCTGGAGCTAACTGCTGTGACTTTCGCTCTCAAGTTATGGAGACACTACTTGTACGGAACCAAGTGTCAGCTCTACACCGATCACAAGAGTTTGAAATACATATTCAGTCAGAAGGACTTGAATATGAGGCAAAGAAGGTCAATGAAGCTAATTAAAGACTATGACTGTGAGATTCTCTATCACCCGGGGAAGGCCAACGTAGTGGCCGATGCCTTAAGCAGAAAAGCGTATTGCAAGGCATACTGCTATGCCTTGACTTCCACGATACTGACTTCAACGATCATAGACGATGTAAGAGCTGCTCAGTTGCAGGCCTTAAAGGAGGAGAATGTAAAGGATGAAAATATCAGAGTTCAGTTGCCATTAATGCAAGATGATGGAACCGGACTCAAAGGTGTGTACGGCAGAGTTTGGGTTTCCTAAGTTCGGAAACATGCGAGAAGTGATACTTGCAGAAGCTCATCAATCTAAGTTCTCGATTCATCCTGGTAGCACGAAAATGTACAATGACTTGAAAGCCGACTTCTGGTGGCCAGGGTTAAAAAGGGACGTTGGTCAATATGTAGAGAAGTGCAGAACTTGTCGTTTAGTCAAAGCAGAACACCAGCAACCCTATGGTAGTATGCAACCTCTTCCTATCCCAGAATGGAAGTGGGACCATATTACCATGGATTTCGTAACCAAGCTACCCAAGACACGTCGTCAACATGATGCCATTTGGGTCATTGTTGATCGCTTGACAAAATCTGCTCACTTCATTCCAATCCGAGAAACCTATTCACTGGACCGCCTTGCCCAAATCTACATTAACGAAATTGTCATAAGGCATGGTGTGCCTAAGTCTATTGTCTCCGACCGAGATAGTAGATTCACTTCTAATTTCTGGACTGCTCTACAAAACGGTCTTGGTACTCGTATTGCAATGAGTACTGCCTATAGACCTCAATCTGATGGGCAAAGTGAAAGAACAATCCTAACTCTCGAAGACATGCTCAGAGCCTGTGTCATGGATTTGGGTGGTAACTGGGACGATCACCTCCCATTGGTTGAATTCTCCTACAACAATAGTTACCATCCACTATCAAGATGACACCGTTCGAGTTCCTGTATGGCAGAAAGTGTAGGACTCCAACTTGTTGGAGGGAAACAGGAGAAACTCCAATAGCTGGTCCTGCTTTGCTACAAGAAACAAATGAAAAGATCCAACTCATTCGGCAATACATGAAAACGGCACAAGATCGACAAAAGAATTATCATGATCGCCGACACAAAGCAATAGAGTTTCAAAAGGGCGATTGGGTATACTTAAAAGTTTCTCCGATGAAGGGAGTTACAAGATTCGTAAAGCGAGGAAAGCTATCGCCTCGATTCATAGGACCCTTCAAAATACTAGAAAGAGTTGGGAATCAGTCCTATCATTTGGACTTGCCGGAAGAATTATCAGGTGTTCACCCGGTATTTCACGTTGGGTACTTAAGGAAGAGTCTGGTGCCCGAAAGGGAACCATGGACTGATCATTCGGACATTAAGATTGACGAACGGCTAAGGTTCGTTGATGAACCAGAGTGCATTTTGGAGACAAAAGTCAAAAACCTACGGAACAAAGAGATCAGGATGGTGCTGGTCAAGTGGAAGCATCATCAGGGAGCTAATCACACTTGGGAATCGGAAGAAGACATGAAGACTAAGTATCCAAGTTTGTTTAGCGCAGCATGACTTCGCGGACGAAGTATAGGCTTGGTGGAGCCCATGCTGTAACATCCCAATTTTCAATTATGTGTAATTTACAATTATTTGGACTTAATGGTTGTGTTAATAAATTATTATGTCAATTTAAGTTACTTATAATCATATTATCAGTTAAATGAGAAAATACAAAGTTGAGGGGTGTGTTATGCAAATGGGTCAAAAATAGGAATAAAAGAGAGAAACCCTTCATTTTCACCAACATCTTCTCTCACTACACTCTCTCTCTAAAATCGGTTCTCTCTCTACTCTCTCTTCCTCTCGGCTCCATCCAAGAACACACAAGAATCAACAAATTTCAAGTGCAAAAGTTGGAAACAAGTTGCAATTTAGGAACTATAACTGCTACAACAAACGATTTGAGGTAAGAATCACTCAAAATTTCAATATTTTGATGTTTGGGTTCGGTTTTTATAAGAAACCGAATCATAGATTTAAGATGCAAATGTTGTTGCATGTTGGATGTTATTGATGATATGTTTAAATCGAGCATGTATGTTGTTGTATAAAAAAATTCAGAATCAGATTCGAAGTCTAAGTGTGATTTCAGAAATTAGGTGTGTGTTTTAGTGTGTGTGTTCTTCGAGACATGTAGAAAAATGGACATAAATGGGTTGTTTTGATGCATAAATATGATGATATAAGTTAAATAATAGCATCTAAGTTCACATTTACAATATTAGACTCAGAAACATGCAAAATGGTCAAAAACGTAAATCTGGAAAATATTGGAAAATTTTCTAAGTATGAACTCGGATGATGATCCATTCGAATTCGGATCCCCTATTTTCGGATCATACTCAATTTCGGACCACTAGCTAATTTCGGATACTTACCCAATTCGGATCCCCATACCCATTTCGGATCAACCCAATCCGGACCAAGGACCAATTTCGGACTATACCAGTTTCGGACCCCAATTCGGATCCAACCAACTTCGGACCATCACCCCAAATTCGGACCAATTACAATTCGGACCATCCGAATTCGGATGTGGTCCGAATTCAGAACCCAATTACATTTAATATTACAGAATACAATTTTTAAGCAATTACTGACACAGAATCACTATTACACTTACATTACAGATCATTGTGGTGTTATCAAAACACACATTGATTCAGGATCAAGTCACAAAACCAATCACTGTGAGTAACAGATTGTCATTCGAACATTTATTGTTTTTGCATTCATGTTTATACATTCAATGGCATGTTCACGTTGTTCATATACTTCATTTGGCACTCGTACATGATTTGTTGTTATGATGCACACTCGTACTTGACATGTAACACACATGTAGCTTGCGTTCATTTGAAAGTGCATCTATTTAAATCATGCTTGCACTGCATGATCATTACTTCATAATCTGATGCGACCTGGACTGGGGCTGACAGCAGGCCACTGTCGGGGACTGAGCATCCCACTCGTATCCCATCAGGTTCGGCACATCCCCGATCAGCATATTGAACTGCCAACCCATGCTTGCACTGCATGGTTTTCACACACATTGAGGCTTTCACTGCCTGTACACACATACATGGGGCTTACACTGCCCATGGTTAAGCATTGTTTGTAAAGAAATATTTGTTGTATGCATAATCTGTTATCTCACTAAGCATTTAGCTTACTGTTGACTCACATTGTTTACAGGCAAAGGCAAAAGTGTAGCTGGACCTTCATCTTAAGCAATCAAATTCTTATCTCGGTGACCTTAGAAGCTAATTGGTACATGGACGATGTAGCTTTGAGGCTGGGAATTTGTTACTATTAAAACAATTATGATGATGTAATAGCTAGACTTAAACACTGTAGACATTAACTTTCATTGCTTTAGTGTGGATTTGCTTAACTCGGATTTAAGTACTCAATTTCAATTATTATGATACTCATTGGGTTGTTAGTCGATCCTGGAGATTACAATTATATCATTAATCCAACAAGGACGTCACAAGCAGTTAGATAAAATGTTCCTTAGGTTGTTTTAGATTAGGATCTGTAATTTCATGCATTTTTGTCACAATCACCACTCTTCACGTTGCATGTTGCATGAACATCATAAATAAACTGTTGCAATTCGGACCATCCGAATTCGGACCAAGCACCGAATTCGGATGTGTCCCTTAGAACAATTTCCAAATTTTTATAACTGTTCATCCGAATTCGGACACTGTGCATCCGAACTCGGATCACTGTGCACCCGAATTCGGTTCTTCAAAAGTATGTTCACACTTGTTCATTATTTTTATAAGTTAAAAGTCATCATCCTCTGTACATCCGAATTCGGTCCCCATCCGAATTAAGGATTCCATCCGAAATCGGTCCTTTCCATCTCATTGCATACATCTACTTCGGTCCACATCCGAATTCGGATGACGTTCATGTACCATCCGAATTCGGACCACCACCCACATCACCAATTCCACTTGCATTTCGGACCACTATCCGAATTCGGCCACTTTTGTCACATCATCCGAATTCGGACCCCCCACATACCATTCATGCATCATCCGGATTTCTACATGATCCGAATTCGGTGACACTGTTCATCCGAATTCGGACCATCCGAAATCCAACACTTGGCATTTTTTTAAATTTTTCCATTTTTCCATTTTTGCATTTTTTTTATATATAAATTCAAAAAAAAATAAAATACAAAAATATTTTCCTCAAAGTGCACCATTGATTAGAGTTAGGACTAGTGTTTGAGTGAAAAGGTCTCATCTAACATCGGTCTCTTAATGATTGACTTTGGTCTTTATTAGTAGAATTTTATTCTACTAATACAGACCCGATGCTAAACAGATCAGGCAGTTTCTATTTCACACTAATCTAGACTTCACATCAATGCCTTATCAGTTAAGTCTTATTATTCTAACTCTGATGCACCTTGCAGGATGATGGAACCCGCAGTTGTTCTTACCATACCCCATCCCCCCATCCCAAACAATAACGCCCAACTCCCAGAACAATCCATCCTCCCCAACGCCGAGTTTGTCGAGTTTATTCCGCACAACTGGCAACTCGACGTTTCCATCCTGACCAAAGAACCCCAAACCCTTGCATTCGACATCCTCACTCGCCATCCAATCTATTACGCCTTATCCACCGCCATAGCTGTTCCCCAGATTTATCTGCAACAATTCTGGAACAGGCTACAATACTTTCCCGACCCTGAACCTCACTTTACATCCACCATAGACTGTGTTCCAGTGAAACTCAACATCTCCGCCATACGCCACATCCTTCATCTACCCGCAGACTACTACCTTCCAACCCGCGAACATTTTGATCCCAACCCTTCCATCACCCAAACCCTATCTGAAATCCAAACACTGGGTTATGATGGCCCTCTTTCCAAACCCTCAGATTTCAGAACCAAAAACCTTCAATCTCACTGGCGGATACTTTTTGATGTAATCAACAAATGCTTCACCGCCAAGCATTCCGGCCACGACTCTACGTCGGCTCAGGTACTAGCCATGTTCACAGGCTTTGCCTTTGACCGACACGTTGATTACGCTGCTTTCCTCTTTGAGGAACTTAAAAGAGTTCATGTGGAGAGGGGCACCAAGAAAGGCAGAAAATACATTCCCCTCCAACGATTTCTGCAGCTAATCATTCAATATGCAATGGACCATGATGACGATATCCATGAACGTCCGGAGGCAGACGTCTACCCCACCGTGGCGATTCAAAAGTTAACTTTGCCAAAGGGGACCCCCACAGTGCCGACAATGAAAATACCTCTATCTTTGCTAATGAGGTCAAGGGGGTTGGAACGGGTTCGGGCATACATTCGAGAGAGTATCCGGATGAGTCTCAGTCGGAACCGTCTGAGACTAGCCAATCCGAAGGTGAGGCCAGTATGAGTGAGCATGAGGGAGTTCGGGTGGATGTTCAACAATCTATGGGTATGGGTGAGGGGGAGCCTGTGTTGGTGAGGGAGGAAGCAGGAGGTGAGGCGGCAGAGACGGCGGATTCAGAAAGAACCGTCTATGTCGTGCGAACGAGAGAAGTGCAATCTGAGGGTGAACTAAGCCCAATTAGCCGGACTCCTCACCATATGACCGTCCGTCCAACGGTCGAACTAACCACCACCACCCACTTGGTTTCCCCTCAAAGGGAGACCACTTCCTTTCATGGGGCCATAGCACATACTCCATCGCCCTCTCACTCGGAGAGTGGCGGTGTTGAAAGAGGTCACACTCCTCCCCATGTGACCGCACTTCATTCTTTCACAATTCCATCCCCCATTATACAAACACCGCACGATGCCTCCGTGGCATCCCCAAGAGCTGCCTCCGTTGCAGCTCCTCAAACTTCCGGATCTGAGCGTCCTATTCAGGAGCCAGAATTGACGGAAGGAAGACCGGGAGTGGCTAAATCAACGCCATCCACTTCCGCCATCTCCCAATCAACTTGGAGATGTTAACGGCAGCTCTACGTGCTGCCGGCGTGATTACCCGGGCTGACCTGGACGCCCAAAGGGAAGCTGCCGAGGAGCGTCACACCGCCCTACTTTCACTAATCAAGGGTAAGGGTGTCGCTTCTGAAGCTGGCCCCCCACCATGTTATCATTCAGTCCAACTTCAGATAGTCGAGCTCTCGGATAAGATCGATGCCCTTAACCGATTGATTCTTCAAGTCCAAGAGCAGTTAAATTCGAGAATGGATCGCCTTGAGTCGGCAGTGATAAAACTCCAGTGCCGCCCTCAGGCAGAGGCCCCAAAAAGAAAGCATGACGATCACGACGACCCTGATCGTCATGAGGGGGAGAAAAGGCAAAAGGTTCACCATGAGGAACCCGTCATGTTAATAGGGGGAGCAGAGACCACTAAAGGGACAGAGTTTCAGGGGTCAGGGGAACAGAGGCAGGAGGCTCAGGAATACCTATTTATAGAAGACGAGCCCATGGTCGAGGGTCCAGCTCCAATGGATCCGACGACAGCTATGGTAGAATTTGAGGAACCTTATGACAAGGTTGAAATCATATTGGTTTCTGATTCAGATTCCGATATTAACGAAAACGAACCTTTATTAATTCCTAAGCCTGAACCCGAATCTCCAACGAAAAAATCTTCATCCTCTTCCTTTGACTTCCTGAACTCACCATCACCAGCCCCTCAAGAAGAAATCTTATCATCAATTCAAGCTCCCCAGTCACTAAAAGAATCCCACATAGTCCTAAGCCCTCCAAGATCCCCAAGCCCTCCTCTAGTCCAACAAACCGAACTTCCAGGTCCTTCCCAAACCAAAAGGGTCGATTGCTTCGGTGAAACTCCAGAAGGCCCTGGTATTTATAGAAAAGATGATTTATTCTTGGTGGACCATTATTCAAAAGGAAAAGTTCAAACACTGCCTCAAGAAGAAAAGGAAAAACTGCGACAAGAACGGCGGGGGACAATCATAAAGCTTCTTGAAGCCAAAAAGGATAAAATCGAAGAACCCCCCGTTCAGGGCCTTAAAGAATTCTTGCAGAAGTTTCCCCCGGAGCAGTTTCAGAACCCGTACCTAGAAGAAAGATTCAAAATGGTATTCAGAAAGAAGCCTGGATCCTTCAGCAGACGCCTACTTATGGAACTTACAAATGTTACCAAAGCTGAACAGGCCGAATACTATCAACTGATGCTCCGGGAAAGAAGGTCAAAAGTGTCCAAATCGAAGATAAAGAAACTCATTTCTATCACCACGTGCAAAAGGGCAAAAGTATACTACCCCGCCTTTCAAGTAGAAAGAGAAGATGGCACAGTAGATGAGTTCTTCGAGAATGACCTAGACTTAATAAATGTGGACGACGTCGAATTTCTACACGAGCGATTGAAAAATCGCATTAAAGGACATATGTCTCGCATGACTGCTTTGGGTGCCTTAGTTTGAAGCATGAACCGTCGCTCAATCATTATGTGCCTAAGAGACTTCCAGATGGCTATCGAGAGCGCGATGGTTAAAGTGGGTCTTCGAGCACCGGAACAGGATAGCTTCCTTCTAGCCCACCATCCGGCTTACAGAGTTATTTTCAGAGGAGGCCCGGGTGTCAATGTGTAATACTTAATTAAAGGAGCCTAGAAATAGGCTCCTAGGGTTTTGTAAACTATACGGTTGACATATTGAAAATAGAAGCAGCCGCCATTTATCATTATTCTCTCAATATTCTTCTTGTTCTTTCATCATTGCACAATTATTGAGTTGACATTCTTGTTGTGTGTGATAAAGAAACATTATAGGTGCCGATAGTTTACGGGAATACAGATTTACAAAAGATCAGAAAATTCTAATCATTCAAAGTCAAGTTCCTTTAGACACTTAGATATTAAATTCTCAAATACTCAAAGAAATTTGTTTTCTACTTTCGAAAGAGAAGCTGATAATTATAATCTGCATTGGGTACCTAAACCAAAGTACCAATGGGTGCCAAAACCCGTTTTGAAATGGGTACCCAAGAGCGCTAACAAGTCTGGATCCAAATTTATTTGGATACCAAAGACATCTTAAATGTTGCAGCTTATAGGTTTCTTATCATTTCAGATAAGAACCCATTCCTCAATTCAAAAGGTTCCTGTTCAAATCAGTTCAGGACCCGTTCTTCATTTCAATAGGCTCTTGATTACTTTTGATCAAGACCCAGTCTTCAGTTTGTAAAGGTTCCTACTCATTTCAGAATAGGATCCGGGCTTCATTGCATAATGGTTATTGATTACATCAGATCAAGCCCCGCTTCTCAAAGCCAAAAGGTTTCTGTACATCTCAGTTCAGAACCCGGTCTTGAGTTCCCAAAAGGTTTTTAGATCATCACAGACTGGAACCCGCACTTCAAAGAAATGGTATCTATTTTTTTCAAGTAAAATCCATTCAAATGGCTTTCAGTTAATCCAAACTGAAACCCCATTCTATGTAAGGTCTACACACTACGGACCTATCTAGACGCGAGACCGTCAACGAGTGCGGAATCCTCGTTAAAGGGTTGACGGAAACAACTCTCACTCGGAACACGAAGACTATCAACAAGCTGTACGGACGAACATGAACGCACCTACCAGATGATTCTCTCCGAAACAACACTCAATTAGCTGATAAACTCGAGATCGCCTATTTGCTTAATCCCTCACGAATTCTGCAAAAGTCCCTTAATAATTCGAGTCTATCCCTAATTATCGACGACCATTCGAGTCTGTCAAGGGCCAAACTCGAATCAGGCCCAAGGCCCATTCGAGTTTGTCCCTTTGACACTCTCGAATCTGCCTAAGGATGTACATTCGAATCTGCCTAAGTAACTCATTCGAATCTGACCTAGATTCGAATCCTAGTCCTTAGAGAATTCGAATTTACTCTTTCACATAATTAACTTAGTATTGAAACTTATGTTTTCAGCTTATGCTTGAATTTATCTTTGAACTTTATGTTTGAACTTCTTGTAATATGATACATCAAGTTCAAACATACAATCAATAACTGTCAAACATAAATTAACATATATATCAAACACTAGTTAATTCTCAATACTTTGAATATTACTTAAACCAAAATGTTTGATCACTTAGACTGCTATCGTCACACAAGGTGTACCAACAGACTCCCCCTTGACGATAGCTTCTAACTAACTATTTACATCTTGATTAAGTACTAGAGCTATATATACTACTACCTGCGTATATACCTGCATCTATACATACTTTTACTACCTTCTGGTACTTCCTGGCTTCAGATCTCCATTCTTCAATAAAGAAGACAGGTTGATCATGTAGCTTCTTCAGGTCGTCCTTTGATATATTTATTAAGTGCAGTGGATCATACACTCTCAAAATCACTTTGTCCTGTGTATCTTCCATGACTGCTTCAGCAGTATTATAATCGACGTACCACCATTTCATGTTGCTCAAGATATTCTGTGGCATCGATTTCATAGGCACCCTTTTCAAGCATTTGACGGGTTTATAAACCATTCTGGCCCAAGGCCTTCCCGTATGAGGATCTATCCTTGATCCATCCTCTACTCTTTTGCCTGACCTCGGCTTAAGTCTTTCAAACTTTCCAGAACGGCCCTCTTTTCTTATTATCTTCGCCATAACCTCAGCATACGGGTCCTCGCCGATATTGATCAATTCTTTCCATGCCAACTCCTTTACTTCAATCTTGGGCAGTGTATTGAATGCTTTCAGTGTTCGCCTCAAGTATTGAAGATCATCTCTCCTTTTCAAAATAAATAGCTGCAGTTCTCGGTCAAAGAACCAGCTTATAATTCCTCCTGAGAAATTTCCAGCACCCGGAATTCTCATCTTCTTCTTCATCTTCAGCTGTTCTTTCTTTTCTTCCTTCTTGAACCAAATCTTTATCAACTCAGCCCTAGATGGCTCTTTCTCTGCTTCTTCAAGTTCTGAGTCTTCGACTGAGGCTATCTTGATTTCATCTATGTCAATCACATTGTGATTATTGCGCACATACAATTCCGTGATAGGTTGTGAATTTATGATCACCTCGTTGACGTTATGTATTATGCCTACCAACACATCAAACTAAAACAAAGTATAACACTTAGAATTTTAGGTGCATTATGTGTGAAAGCCTAAACACTTAGAGTTTGTAACGACTGTGCTAATTTTCGTCACTTTGAACCTATGTATCTAAGACTTAACTCTTTTTCTGATATTCTCTTTTTTTTTTGAATTTTCTATGGTTTTCTCTCTTTTTTCTTTTGTTTTTCATAATAAATAGTAAGAAAATAATAGAACCTACTAATTTACTAAAAATAGAAACTATCCTAATGTAGCACACTTACTATAAAAAGAAAGAAAGACTATAGCTATAAAAGAAAATAAAACTTATACTAAGGTCAATTTACTCTGGATTGCGCATTCCATTTAGTTGAATCAAATATTCAAACCGTGACTTATCAAAGGCTTTGGTAAATAAATCAGCATTATTATCATCCGTTGCCACTTTTACCAATTTGATTAAGTTCTTTTCAGCACAATCACGAATAAAATGATGCCTTATGTCTATGTGCTTTGTTTTGTTGTGTTTAACTGGATTATTTGTTATAGCAATTGTAGATTGGTTATCTATCCTAATAGGAGTTTGAGTGTAAGCCAAACTATAATCCCGCAATTGTTGTTGTATCCACAGAACCTGTGAGCAGCAACTACCAGCAGCAACATACTTGGCCTCGCACGTTGACACGGCTACCGACGTCTGTCTCTTGCATTGCCAGGAAACCAGTCTGCCTCATAGGAATTGACAACCTCCAGTTGTTGATTTGCGTGTCAAGCTGCATCCTCCGTAGTCAGAATCTGTGAACGCCTCCAACTCTAGATCTCCCTCCGCGTGATACCAAAGTCCCAGCTTCGGTTTCGACTTGAGGTATCGTAGAATCCGCTTCACAGCTTTCAGATGCATCTCCTTCGAATTAGCTTGAAACCTAGCACAAATACACACAGCAAACATGATGTCAGGTCTTGAAGCAGTTAAATACATAAGTGATCCAATCATGGCCCGATATAACGTCGGATCCACATCGATATCACTTTCAGTACCCGGTCCGAGATTGTGATTCACTTGAATCGGCGTGCTGAAATGGGCTGTCAGTTTCGTTCCTTCCATCCCGAAGCGCTCTAATATGTCATAGACATACTTCGTCTGATGGATAAACATTCCTTCCTTCTTCTGGTCCACTTGCAACCCCAAGAAGAAATTTAACTCACCCATAGCACTCATCTCAAATTTTGACTTCATCACCTTCTTAAAATCCTTGCACATTTGTTCGTCTGATGATCCAAAGATGATATCATCGACGTACACTTGTACCAAGATGAAGTGTTCTCCCATTCTCTTAACAAACAGCGTACTATCTATCCTACCCCTTTCAAACCCGTTCTCTAACAGATGGTTGGATAAAGTCTCGTACCACGCCCTAGGTGCTTGATGCAATCCATACAGAGCCTTATCTAATCGATATACTCTGTCTGGATATTTTGGATCTGTAAATCCGGGCGGTTGTTCTACATACACCAGCTCCTTCACTTTCCCATAGAGGAAAGCACTCTTACCATCTAGTTGATATACCTTAAAGCCCTTGAAGGAAGCAAAAGCTAAAAACAACCTAATGGCTTCCAGCCTTGCTACTGGCGCAAACACCTCATTGTAATCGATTCCCTCCTCTTGGTTGAAACCCTTTACAACTAACCTAGCCTTGTTGCGAGTGACTATACCCCGATCGTCTCTCTTGCACTTAAACACCCATTTGGTTCCTATGGCAATTTCCCCTCGAGGTAATGCAACTAACTCCCACACTTCTAGTTTCCTAAACTGAGAGAGTTCTTCCTGCATCGCTTCAACCCAGGAGTTATCCTTTAGTGCCATTTGCACATTCTTCGGCTCTACTTGCGAGATGAAACAAGAATAGAGGCAGGTATGAAAGACCTCGGAGTCATTTATCATCGACAACAACACAGTGTTGTTATTTAAACTACTCCTAGTCCTCACACCCTCATTAGGATTTCCTATGATGCTTTCTATAGGATGGTTCTTGTTGATCCTAGATGTCTTTATTTCGTCAACTCTCAGATTATCTCCTAAGTTAGATCCTATTTCACCTAGTGGGGGAACATCCTCAGTAACTACATTTTCCTCCTCGTGGACAGTTTCCTCAGAGTTGGAATTTGTTGTCTGAGTCTGATTCTCAGTTGAAGGTGCTTCTGGATCAGTGACTTCTGGAGATCTATCTTCAGTCAAAGTAGGCTCGGATGTGGATTGAAATGTAGCTCTCGGAAAGGTATGACCTTCGTCATTCAGATTCAACGTTGCCATATCCTCTTCGATCGTACCTGCATTTTCATCTAAAGGAATGTTAAATGACTCAAACAATTTATCATAGTCAAATATCCATTCCGGACCTGTTTGGGGTTCATGTGTATAACTTGTGACTTCAATGTTATACACAATCTCCACTGTACCATTTGTTTTGTTAAAAACCCGTTTGTTTGGTGAGTTCGGCACATAACCTAGGAAATATCCTTCGTCAGCCTTTTCACCAAACTTAGGTTGATGTTTTATTCGCAATAGAGTGCATGGTACCTCAAACGGTTCGAAGCCAGTTAAATTAGGTGGCCGTTTATTCAAAATTTCATAACAGGTTTTGTTCAGAGATTTGACAGTTAGGACCCGGTTTAAAACATGACATGCGGTATTCACTGCCTCCCCCCAAAACATGGTAGGAAGCTTTGAATCCGAAAGCATAGTCCTAGCTGCCTCAATCAATGTCTTGTTCTTTCGTTCGGTCACCCCATTTTGTTGAGGCTCATACGGTGCACTAAATTGATGCACTATGCCCTTTGAAAGGCAATATACACCAATTACAGTGTTTTTAAGTTCTGTCCCATTATCACTACGAAGCCTTTTAACCCGTGTTCCATAAAAATTCTCCACTTGGTCTAAGAACCCGATGAGCTTGGATGCCGTCTCGTCCTTTGTACCTAGAAAGAAAACCCAAGAAAATCGTGAGTAATCGTCAGTGATAACTAAACAAAACCAACTACCTCCTATACTCCTTTTGTTGATTGGTCCGAAAAGATCCATATGCAACAAATCGAATGTAGAGGTTATGGAATTCTGAGTCTTGGACTTGTGTGCCTTCTTATGTTGTTTGCCCTTCTTGCAAGGTAGACACTTGTCCTCGAACTGAAAACTCTTCATAGGTACACCTTGCACCAACCCATTTTTGGTAATATAGTTCATTTTTCTTAGGTGCAAGTGTGCCATGCGTCTGTGCCATAAAACTGATTCAGTCTCCGAAGCTTTAGATAATAAACAGATTGGACCCATCGAAGATTCAGGCTTGTTCATGTCGAGCATATACAAGTCATTCTTCCTTGGCGCCCTCATCAATATCCAATCTTCAGGTATCTTGAATCCCGGTTTCAGCACTAACGCTTTAGTGTCAGTGAACAACACTGAATTCTTCTTGTCACAGATTTGAGATACACTAATGAGATTATGAACCAGTTTATCAACGTGATAAACTGGATCCAATGTAATCGTCCCATTAGCGACTTCTCCAGTACCAGTGATGGTTCCACCCTTGTTTCCCGCGAATGATACAAATCCCCGATTCCCACCCTTGAAGTCTTTAAGTAGACTTCTTTCCCCTGATGTGCCTGGAGCACCCACTGTCGACGAACCATTTGTTGTTTGGACCTGTGGTAATCTCCTGCACATGAAAGAAAATAGGTTAGTTATCACGGGGAACCCAAGCCATAACTGACTTGGTTATACCATTCTCGTCCACATACTTAAACTCTTTCAAATACCCATCTCGCCATTCAGGTGACTTGGGTCGTTGAACATGAGTTTGTTGTGGTGCCGAGTGATGTAGATTCACTCTTTGCCTTTGAGTAGGCATTTGTTGTGGAGCTCTTGAATAATTCCGATTATATTGCATTTCAGATTGAGATCCCTGAGCTCTAACCGGTGTGTAATGTCTAACAGGAGTATGTGACCGAACTGGATTGTATGCTCTGCTAGGTGTTGTGCTCCTATAGACTTGTTGAGGTCCTGACCTAGATTGATTAGGGACTCTATTCGGTGAATTAGTCCTAACCACTTCATTTGGTCTACCTTTTACCGGTATTTGTTTCAAAACCTGTTTTGGTGTAGCCTGCACTGTTTTCTTGGTACTCTGAGAATTACTAGTGCTCGCCACACTTGATGAAGGTTTAGCTTGTTCTGGCTTCCCTGTCTTAGGTGTAGTGTCAACTTTCCTATGCGGACAGTTAGAAGCGACATGTCCCCTCTCGTGACATCTAAAGCATGACATCTTGTCAATCGGCTTCTTGTGTGAGCCCTTTGACTTAAGTGTGTCACTAGAGTCTGGTTCTTTTTGAACATCTATTGTGACTGGTTCATCATCCTGATCATTAAAATCCATTTTTTGTTTTCCTGCAGGTGTTTCACTAGAGGAAGACACAAATTTGACTTTCTTAATCTTGACGTTTGTATCAGTCACCTTAGTTGTATTTTCTTTTACAGGCTCAGACTCAGGTGCAGGTATATCCTCTAAGTCTACTGATTTCTCAGTTTTCTCCTGAGGTTGAGGCACATAGTTGCATTAAAAGGTGGGGGAATCTCATGAAATCCTAGACCTACAGGCTTTTTAGATTGGCGTTGAGCATCTAAAACTTTCCCTAGGTTCAGACTTGAGTTCCTAAACTTTTCTAGCTTACTATTTGCCTCTGCTACCTTCACCTTAGTTTCAGCTAGCTCTATGTCTTTGGTCTTAAGATCTTTGGTCAAAGCCTCTACATGCTCATACATCAGTTCTAATCTAACACACTGCTCACTCAGCTTGTCTTTTAGAACTATGACATCTTGTGCATCAGCTTTAAGCTTGTCCTTAAGATCTTGCTTAATGTCATTCAGGCTAGCGTTATCAGATTTTAAAGACTCATTTTGAGCAGATATGTTTTTATGTGATTCTAATACTAGATTCAACCTGTCGTTAGAGGTAACACATAACATACATAATTCATGGAAAAGAGAGTAATTCAGACTAACCTTTGTGTGATCGGATTCCACGTTGGCCATTTGAGCGGCAAACTCCAGAAGCGTCTGATCATTCGACTTCTCCACCCACATTGGACTGCTGTCCCTTGTGTTCTGCTCTTCCCCTTCACATCCACTCTCAGTGACCTCAGCCATGAAGGCTCTAGCGTTAGATTCCGGATGTGAGCTCCAGTCGTAAGTACCATCCAGCTGTCTATCTGATGTTACGTTTGATAATAGACCAGCTATGTTGGCTTGACTGGAGGATGAACTCGGAAGGTATCTCTGTTGATATTGGTTCTGAAACTGCCCTTGATGTTGATTCTGCCCATGGTAATGATCTACCTTTGGTCTCTGACACTCTCTTGCGATGTGTCCCAAACCTTGATAGTTGTAGCATTTAACCTTTGACTTATCGAAGCCAATCCCCTTATTATTTATATTCAGATTTCTCCCAGTCCGTTTGATGAATCGTTTAAGTCATTGGTTTACCATGGCCAATTGCCATTTGAGATCCATCTCCTTAAGGTCGTCAGGGTCTACCTGATCATAATCTTCATCCCGGAGTGCAGGATCGTTTATTTTCCCTTGAACGCAGTTTCCATATGCGGCCACAAATGACGCCAATAGATTCAAATGTTCTTCGGCCGACTTAGCGCTCATTGGCATCTTAGAGTATCCCTGAGATGTTGATGCAGGTGTTGCCTGAGGTTGTTGTTCTTCCGATCTTCCCAACCCTAAGAACGCTCTATTCAGTGTGTCATCAGTCTCTGCTGGTGACGACGTTTCTCCGGTGAAAAACGCTGTAGCTGTCTTCATATCAGGTGCCGCTGAAGGTTTTGTTGATTTTCCAAAATACATGGCTGGATTTTTGACTTGTTCATAATCGGTTTCGGCCTTCAGTAGCTCAAAATGATAAGCCCGCAGCGTTCCCACTACATCCTCCAACGATTGAGTATAATACTTATCTTCATCAAGCTTGATCATAGCCACGTACATCGCCCATTTGGCTGGTAGGGCATCAAGAAGCTTATTGTTCTTTTCTGTATCGTTATACTCAATGCCATGACTCTCAAGCTCTGTCAGCAGATGATAAAAGCGGGTGATGGTGTCATCCAGCTTTTCATCCTTCAAAGCCTTGAAAATCGCAAACTGCTGTTTCAACAATTCCATACGCTTTCTCCGAACCCTTGGATTACCCTCACACCTCTTTTTCAGCGTCTCCCAAAGCTCCTTAGAAGTCTTCTGATTATGGAATGTGTGTAGTATATCCTGAGGCAAAGCCATTCGAATAATCGAGAATGCTCTGTTCTCGGCTTCATATAGTTTCTTATCATCCTCCTTCATCATTTGATATGATAAGACTCTCTGACGGCCTTCAACTTCTGAGATAGGTGGAATGTATCCTTCATCGATACATATCCACATTCGCATGTCGTTGAAACGTACAAAATCGGCAAACCGATCTTTCCACCAATAATAGTCTTCAAGTTTCATCAGCTTAGGTGGAGTATTGGCTTTCCCGACCTCATGATCCATTTCCAGAAACCTTTGTAAATTTGTCATTGTTTCAAGAGAAATTGAATGTTAACTTAATAAATTTAATTCTAAATTAATTTTAAGTTAATTATTTCGAATTTAGGTAAATTCGAATATAATTAAGTTTAAATCTATTTGGGAGTAAATTCGATTTAAGTTCTGAAATTTAGTTAATTAATTCGAAATATGTGACAGATTCGAAAGTCTCCAAACTCGAAGGTCAAGAAAAACTCGAATACCCAGCAAATTCGAATCCCTGTTCGACTATAGTCCAAATTCGAAGCAGAGTCGAATCAATTAAACTCGAATTTTCTCTTAATCAAACTCGAAAGGAACAGATTTTGGTTAGACTCGAGACTAAGAAAAACCCTAATCACTCCTCACAGATTCGAGCGCCGCAAACTCGAAAAACGGCTAATACTTGGATTTTTTAACGTTTTTCAGATTAAATCAATATTTTTACAAAGAAAAATATTGATTTCTATCAAAAACGTGAAAAACACCAAAGTATTTCCCGTATCCCAATTTGATAAGCTCGAACAACATGAAAAACACGAAAACTGGAGAGATTAACCGTCCAAAAGCGTCAAGAAACCTAGGATGTATCTTTATGAATACGAAGAACACTAAGAACACCCCGCTGGCTTTGATACCACTTGTAAGGTCTACACACTACGGATCTATCTAGACGTGAGACCGTCAACGAGTGCGGAATCCTCGTTAACGGGTTGACGGAAAAAACTCTCACTCGGAACACGGAGACTATCAACAAGCTGTACGGACGAACACGAACGCACCTACCAGATGATTCTCTCCAAAACAACACTCAATTAGCTGATAAACTCGAGATCGCCTATTTGCTTAATCCCTCACGAATTCTGCAAAAGTCCCTTAATAATTCGAGTCTATTCCTAATTATAGACGACCATTCGAGTCTGTCAAGGGCCAAACTCGAATCAGGCCCAAGGCCCATTCGAGTTTGTCCCTTTGACACTCTCGAATCTGCCTAATGATGTACATTCGAATCTGCCTAAGTAAATCATTCGAATCTGACCTAGATTCGAATCCTAGTCCTTAGAGAATTCGAATTTACTCTTTCACATAATTAACTTAGTATTGAAACTTATGTTTTCAGCTTATGCTTGAATTTATCTTTGAACTTTATGTTTGAACTTCTTGTAATACGATACATCAAGTTCAAACATACAATCAATAACTGTCAAACATAAATAAACATATATATCAAACACTCGTTAATTCTCAATACTTTGAATATTACTTAAACCAAAATGTTTGATCACTTAGACTGCTATCGTCACACAAGGTGTACCAACATTCTAAACGACGAATCTTTTTGGAATTCTTGCCCTGCATTCAACTCTGAAGCTTAATTGACAAAGTGGGAGTTTTATTTTACAATTTTTTGCTTCTGATTAATTTTCTTTGAGTTGACTAACTTAGTGTGCTTATTTCCAGGGGAGTTTCAGACAAACTTTGATGAAGACATTTTTTCAAAAACTGTGTGAAATTTTCACGAACAATTCTTATGCGCACATAAAAACATTTTTGATCTGAAAAGCAAAATATTTTCATAATCTTCTGATTCTCTGAATCTCTCATTGAGATTAATTGATCTAATCTCTTTGATTTTCATAATCTCATTTCTTCTGAGATTCTTTTTGTTACAATGCTTCCAATTTATACTGGATTCTTCAGTTATCTCCCAAGTGCTAATTCTTTCAAGAAAATCTGATCACATGTTTTAAGTATTGTAACCTTAAGCTAAAAGGGCATCTTCAAAAGTGAGATACATTATATAAATTATAAGAGAAGTATATTTTAACTGAAAATGTCTTCAATTTACATGTTAGAATTTTAATGCATTAGTACGAAGGCTAGCTTGACATAAAATTCCTAGACTCACTGCCAATTTATACTCGTTACTTAGTTAGTTCTGATTCCAAAAGCTTGTTCGGGGACGACCAAGAGTTAAGTTGGGGAGATTTGATAAGTCTATAATTTATATGGTTTCTGGGTCATATTATGATCATTTTAAGCACCGATACTTCGTAAAATCCATATTATTACTCCAAGTTTGTATTTCAGGGACAAGATAATAAAAAGAAGAAATCCGAGAGAATTCAGAGCAAATTGAGCTGAAGGGGGCGCAGGCCTTCGCTGCACTGCGCTCCACACAGCGCCCAACCTATCACATAACAAGATATTTAAATCCAAACAAATAAAATAAAATTTTAAATAAAACATATTAGCGTAAGTGCGTAACAAAATATTTAAATAAAAAATAATAAATTAGCAAACTTAAATAAAAAACGTAATGAATTAGTAAATTTAAATTAAATTTACACAAATTCAAAATTTATTAAAAGTAATGATTGATGGAAAAGTATAAATAATAAAATTATACAAATAGTTTAACCAATAAAATATAAATAAATAAAAATTTAATAAATAAATTGAATACATAAAAGATGCATAACTTAACTAATTAAGTATATAATTAAAACTAATTTTTAGTAAAGAAATATAGATTTATTTTACAAAATAAATACGTATAATTAAAAATAATAATAATAATGAGAATACTAATAATAATATAATTAATAATGAATCAAATTATTATTTATTAAATTAATATTTTAAATTTAAAACCAAAAATAAAAAATTAAGAAAAGGGACCAAAAATGAAATTACCAAACTTGTAATTGAAAGAAGGGCAAAATAGTCATTTTAAAAAAAATTAGAAATAGAAGGACCAATTCTGCAAGTAAAAAGTGGTTTGAGGGACTGCCACTCCAACTTTGGAAGTTGAGGGACCGTTTCCTTAATTTTGAACAAACCACGGGGACCATTTCTGTAATACTATTTCAATATAGTATTTTAATCTTTTTGATTGGCAACTTTCAACGGCATAATTGATATGCACATATTTATACATATATTTCGTATCATTTTCCTTGCATATTGTGTGATTTTCAGTCCGAAATGCGTCAAAATGATATTGATTTTGTTACTATGTGTGTTTCATAGGTGATAAGTTGTTGGATCAACATTGGAATGAAAATCAAGGCCAAAATAATGAAGATTTGAAGTCCATTCAGTTCCTTGATCGACATTTGAAGATTTACTGAAAATTAGCCAACGCGGCCACGTATGTATAGTCCATGCCACCGCGTAAATAGATATCTTGAGGCCCTGTACCACTGTACCAAATGGTGTAAGACCAGTCAATGTAGCCACATGCCCTAAGCGGTAGCGTAAGAAGCTCAGCCCACAAAAATACGTTTTTAAACCCGAAGTCGTTGCAGACCGAATTCATACTCAATTTTATGAACTTTTGTGATTTCTATTTCTATTTTCTTTCGATTCTCTTTATTTTTTGCATGGATTAGTATAGATTAGTTTAGGGTTTCGATTTTCTTTAAAATTTCAAGCATTTGGTTCAACTTTGGAGTTTAATTTCTTCATAGATAGCAGAGTTTTTGGTACATTTTTTCCTAACCCTTCTGAGTTTATCATGTTTAGTATTTATTTAAGTTAAAATTTGGTTTTTGGTATGAATAATGAGTATTTTTCTTGTTCACCTGTAACAATCGACAACAAATCAGGTTAGCATTCGTAATCCATTTAATAGTTAACAAGTATTTATAGAAATACTTAAATATGCATATACATAGAAATACAATTTAAATACTTATATAAAAAATTTAAAAATTCTTTTCAACACCCTTAAGGGCCGGCCACCCTAGGCCATTCCCCCACCCTTTGACTTTTGATTATTTAATTAAGAAACCCATGCACCATCGAAATCACCACCCTCCATCTTTTGCACCTTACTTGGTTAGATTTACACTCCACCACCATTCGTTGTCATCATTGAAAGGCTCCATCTTTTCCTATAAATAGAGAAGAAAATTCATTAACTGTTCACACATTAGCTCAAGCAAAAATCCTCTTCTTACCCTGTAGGTCCCAATAGGTTTTCCTAGTGAATTGTTCTAAGCTGTAGAGGGGGGGGGGTGAATACAACAATTTAAAAGTCAACACTCTTTTCCCAATGTTTGTGTATACTATTAACAAATGTTAATTACAAACAAGCTTGACTGCGGAAAGGTTCCAGCTGAGATGACAGATACAACAGATGTTCAACTAATCTAAGACACACTCAGACTAGATACAATGAATACACTCACTTAGATGAACTCACTGATTTTACAAGACACAGATGGAAAGTTTGAACAAGAACAGCTTAGACACACTTTACTGTTTTATTCAAGCAGACTTGCATGCATGGAAAAACCAACTTCTATGCACGATCTGATTTCTCACTCTTAGTTATCTCACAATCCCTAGAAGCTTCCTTTTATACTCTCACTGAGAATCTCAGTGAAGCTTCTTCATTGGACGATGAGATAGTGGGATGTCTTTCCAAAAAGACAAAACAACTTTTCTGCACATTCTGATAAAGCAGACTTGTCTTCATGTAGCAGAATCTTTGTCTTTTTTCTTCTTGTCTCTGTTGCATACGTCTTTAACCAAAAGAGGAATGTCAACTTTGCATCTTTCTTCTTTTATAAAGGCCTTTTTGATATAAGAAATGGTTTGTCACCCATTTCAGATATCCTTTTGTCTTCATGTAACAGAACAGCGTAGGCAGGCTTTTGCAGTGTCTGTTTTCCACTTTGTCTTCGACTTGTAAACTGATCTTGTAGCCAAAAACAATACATGAGGACTTGGAAACATATTCCATCAAGTGTTTGGCCTGTTCACAAAGAACATGTTCTGTTCACAAAGAACTAACACTTAGAATCTGTCCAAGCTGCTCAATAGAACATAGCAGCGTAGACAGTTTATGTCCAGCCTGTTCAGCAGACAGAACAGCTTGGACAATCTGCCTTTGTTGCAACAAATGCAATAGGGTAAACAACTTTGACTTATATTGCAAATCACTTTTCAGGTTTCAATAAGACATTAACAGACCTTAAATTATACCTTCAAGTGCATCATACAGGTTTGATTAAAAATATCTCCCTAAGATGTACAGCAGGTTTGACTGAGGCCTTTTTGTGCCTAACATACCCTCTCTCAAATCCAGCCACAAACACACCCCCCCATAATCACTTCAACTTTCTTCAATTCTTCTTCAAATATTCAAAGAGTTCTTGGGTGCAACAAATCTCCTACATATTTTCTTTCTTTCTTCACTACGTAAGTGAAAACTACACCATCTACTACTTTTATTTATGTTAAACATATGTCTTGCATAATACAAAATCACCAACAACAAGTTACTTCTAAAACAAAGTTCACAAACAAAGTAGTTTTACTTTAAAGTTTGCATCTTCAAATGTGTTTATAAATGTATGAACACACAAAGTAGACATAAATATTTTGAATACAAGGTCTATAAATGAGTTTATGATCTTTATATACATATGGTTTTTGGATAAATAACAGAAATCACAAGTTATTAGAAAGCCTGTGAAATTCGGATTTTCTGGCAGAATCATTACATCTGTTAGTGCATCCTGTGTGACGATCGCAGTCTATGTATAGACGATATTCTGTAATAGTCAATTTGTTCGTAATTGCATATTAATACGTGTTTGATATTTGTTTGTTATATGTTTGATATATGTTTGATATTGATTGTATATATGTTTGAACTTGGTTGTAATTGATGTGTTACAATAAGTTCAAACATAAGTTCAAAGAGAAGTTCAAACATAAGTTCAAAGATAAGTTCAAACATAAGTTCAAAGATAAGTTCAAACACAAGTTCAAAGGCGATGGTTCGAACTTATGCAGGACAAGTTCGTGGGCCTTGGTCCTTGTCGAACTTGTCCTGAGCAAGTTCGAATCAGGGGTTATAATTAAGGGTTAATTCATTTTAATTAATAACTTTTGCAGAACTTTGGCATAGATTAGAGAAGAGGGCGATCACGAACATACAAGGCGATTTTGTGTGTTCTTGTAGAGAATCACGTGTCGGGGTGTTCTATTGTTCGTCTATCATCGTGTGTGTCTCCGTGTTACGTGTGTGTGGTCTATCGGTCAAACCTCTAACGAGGATTCCGCACTCGTTGGACGGCGTCGCGCCAAGATAGGATCCGTAGGTAGGTGACCTTACAACATCAACTTTGAAAAATCATAACTACCTCAAAACTTAACGAAATGAGGTGATTCTTTTTCCAGAATTTAGATCTATGTCTTAACTAAAGATCTGGAAATTTTCAAAATTTTATTCGGAGTTTTGAATCTCTAAATACTGTTTACAAACCGAAAGGTCTAATAACTCATTTGTTGTTTATATATGAGTTTTAACGAACTATTTCTCTACCCTAAACAACTCGAAAAATTACCATTTTTAACTTGAAAATCCTTAAGACATAATATTTTCATGAGTAAAAATATTAAAGTCTGAATAATTCCATAACTATGTTAAACACAACCTCAAAATAAGACATAAACTGTGATAAATCCTGGAAATATTATAAAATATAGTTTAACTTATAAGAAGTTTAAGTAAACTTGTTATGTTGGGTGATTTAAGGTTAAAAACCATCATGCATACATATGATCACTTAGAGGCCTTATTAAGTCTCTCATACAATTTAGGACTCGGTTAAGTCATTTCGAATGTCGTCACAAGTCAACTTTTTGATCATCACATTCACCATCACTACTAAGGTGAGTTTCATGGCCCCTATTTTTAAATGTTCATATTATTTAGGGTGAGAATACATGCTCAACATTTTCTATGGACACAAAGTACTTGAATCATTTTAAGTATTACGTAAGTTACTTCACCACCACCCTCAATCATGAACCATTAGTTACATCGTAAACGTGAATGTTATGGATAGATCAATTTCGGTTGATGCCCCCATCCGGGTTGGTCGCCCCAATCACTAACGGATGCATGATCATTTGATAAATTCTTGGTATTATGGTGTTCAATACCATATAGCGCATCATAAGTTAAGTTTGGGATCATTAGGCTTATGGTAATACTTAAACTATTGGTTCGTTACGTTTACAAACTCTATGAAATCTTGTGTTCCATATAGTGTCTATATATATCGTGTAAACCTATGAGCTCACCAACATTATTGTTGACGTATTTAGCATGTTATTCTCAGGACCATAAGGGAAATATCTCATTCATGGCTAACTTTCAAGATTTTCAAGCTTTTGGAGTCACCGAACATTTTAAACTCCATGGAGATTGATTTGCATAACTAAAATTCCTATTGTCATGTATTTAAATCTCCATACTAGTGAACTCTTTTATTTTTAATATGGTTGTAAAACAATATTTATAATTTATGTATTTTGAAAACGTCCTAATTAGAGGTCCTTCATTATGATTGTGACTTTGTTTCCGTGACGTCACGCATCGTTGCCAAACGAGGTATCGGGGTGTGACAGATTGGTACTAGAGACAATGTAATAGTGAACTAGGTTGCATTAGTTACCCTAGACTATAACCGTTACAAGAACTAGACTTTTCCACTTCAAGTAACTAAAACAAATGTAAATATGTATATAAATCTTAACATAGAAACACGTCAACCAACACAATCATCATTCTGTCTGACTCCGAAGATGAGTACCCACTCTTTGGCCAAGAAAGCCAAAACGACACAGAAGTGTACTTTGGTTCGGAAACCCATTTAGACCTGGCCAACTATGAGGAAGAAGACCCCTCCGAAGACGAGGAAGGTTACTCCAGTCCTACTGCACCAATCGCCCCTCCACCACCACAACGCACACCATCCTACTGACCTTACTAGTTCAGTGTTGATCTGTTATTCATGTGCGTTGGTGTTTCATTCGTTATCATAATTACTCTGTTGATCCCCTTTTTATTGTTATTTTGTTGCCAAATATATATATATATACAAGTTTCAGCAGCTGGCTCAAGAGTTAAGGACACCAAAACCTACTTCAATTGGACCTCCTAAGCTTGCGTATGTCTAATATATACAAGTTATATATGGTCCTGTGAACAAAAAAGGGAAAGACAACAGCAGCCCAAAAACCCTCACAGAATATCACTTAGCAATGGCTTGGCATTTCACCAAAAGCCCTTGGTCCTTAGACCGTCCCTCTTGGCCTTGGCTTGGTTTAAAACCCCGATACTTGGGTTAATTATGTGCTATGTCGCTATGGAAAACGAGTGAAAAAGGGACTGGTGACATTAGCCAATTAGGGTGGGCTTAACTTGTGGTTCGACTCAAACGGACCTTACACATTTGTGTATTGTGAGAAACCTGTGGCGTGGTCAAATAGCAGACCTGAAACATACATATGTTAAGGCCCCATATAAGCTAATATTACCCATATGTATGCTTGTGTCATTCGTTAACAAATGGGTTATAAGACCTACGTAAAAGCCGTTAACTTCCATAAACAACGCAAAAACACATACATGAATAATGAATTGATAATATAAGACCAGAAAGCTTACATACATGTGAATTGTCATATCATGCCCTGGTTCTGCTAAATAAGGGCTGTGAATCAAAGACAAGGCCTTGAAAGTGTGTGAAGGCTATTAAGACCGAATCAAGTATCCAAAAGCCAAAGTGATTTGTTCATGATATAATCAAACTGTGAACCTCAGACACAGAACAGAATTACAACTGAACTGACAAAGCTTGTTAGACCTTATTTTGATTGATGAAATAAAATAAGTCTAGGGTATAAAGCGTAATTAGTTCAAAGTTGTAATTGACTATAAATAGCTTTTTGACTTTTGTAAAAAGGAGAATTGACATTTTCATTTTGGATATTGCACGGAAATCATTGTGAAGGAATTAGGGCTACAGTGTTCATTCTTCTATTTTCACATCTCTGTAATCATTTGATCATAATCAAATCATTCGGTTAGCAATTCAATTCTTCTTCTTAATTGTTCTTATTAGATTGTTGATTGAAATACTGGAATTACAATTGGTATCAGAGCCCTAGGAATGAATTTTTGATTGAAAATATTGAAAACTGTCACTGTTCTATTCATTTTTTTCGGAAATTGAAAAATCGATTGAGGGTTTTGATTCTGTTGATCTTATTAGTTGAAATTTGGATCGAAGGAAGATCTTTGCAAATCGATCAGTTTGATTATAAACTTGAACTGTAATTTGAAACACTTTAAAAGATTCCAGGATTTTTCAGAAAATTCGAAAACCCAAGTGTTCTTCATTGTTCAAGTGAAAAATAAAGGGGTTTAATCTGTATTTGATCCAAGTGATTTCAGAAAAAGTGTTTGAAATTAAAACCTCACATTCGATATCAAATTGGGATCAATTAAGGCATTTTTACAAAATTAAATGAATTCCACACTTGAAATTTTTGAAAAACTCAGAAAACTTGATTATAACATTGTTCTAGCTTCAATCGAGTTGACAGCACTTGTTACTTGAGTTGAGAGCACTTGTTACTCGAGTTGACAACACTTGTTAATCGAGTTGAAAGAAGTGATAATCGAGTTGACTTGAAGTTCATTTGAGTTGACTTGAGGTTCCATTCGAGTTGGAAACAAGTTTCAATCGAGTTTAAGAAAACAAGTTAGTGAATTTCAATCTTAATTCGAGTTTATAGGCAATTGATTCGAGTTGACTTCTTTTTATCCGAGTTGACTATCTTGTGAATCGAGTCGAATCACACTTGATTCGAGTTTCATAGAAGGCCAATTCGAGTTTCCTTATTCTTCTAATTGATTTGATTTTTCTAGATTCGAGTTGAGTACTTCATTGTTCGAGTTTTTCACACTCATTGTTCGAGTTGATGTATTCAATTGTTCACCCTCATTAATCGAGTTTCAGTGCATACTTATTCGAGTTTGATCAATTTTCATTCGGTTGATCAACTTTTCAAATTCAATCAAAATATCATTTTAAAGATCTTGGAAGATTCCTATCATTCAGTCAACATGTCCAAAGACGCAGTTGCAATGGGGTCGGAAACAAAACCTCCAATTCTTTACCGATGAGAATATGTACAATGGAGGGAAAGATTTCTTGAGTTCATCAGTTTCCACGACCTATCTAAAGAGATGTTAAAGTCACTTACTGACGGACCAGCCGTGTTCCTGGAAACAATACCTGCTGTTCCCACCGGCAACCCTCCAATACCTGAAAGAACTGTTGAGGTAACTAACGTAACAGAGGCACAAAAGCGGAGAAAATTGGGGGATAACACAGCTAGAAAATTGTTGCTGATATCCATCCCAAATGACATATACACTTGTCTAACAAACACTAAAAACAGCCAAATCCATCTGGGATGAGGTGTGTAAGTTGATGAGGGGCTCAGAGAGGACAGCTACAAACAGAGCACGGAACAACTTAATGACGTTTGAGAATTTTAGAGCTAGAGAAGGGGAATTGATGGAGAATACGTACTTGAGGTTTGTCTGCTTAGTAAGTGAGATGAAGAGGAACGGTGTCACAAAGTCCAACTTAGACATCAATGTTAAATTTCTAAACGTACTTAATCCAGAATGGGAAAAGTACGCAATGATCATTCAACAGAAAAAAGATATTGAGGACATGGATTTTCATATGGTCTTTGAAAACCTTAACAACTATCAGGAAGTTGTTTTAAGGAAAATGTCCGGAAAGAAGAAAGATGAAAAAGATACCGTTGATCCTTTAGCATTACTGGCAAACAAAAAATACAATTACAAGCTAAAGAAGGAAAAACATGTAGTTATAAGCAGCAGTTCATCTGAATCAGACTCATCGGATTCCTCAACTGATTCTGAAATAGAGGAAATGAAGAAGCAAATGGCCTTACTAACAAAGGCATTTCAGAAGAAGTTTTACCGAAAACCTACCAATAACAAGATGAGATACAAAACAGGCTCACGAAAGTTTGGTAAGAAGGAGAAATATGACAAATCATGTGAAAGCAGTAGAAGGAAAGCCGACAAATATGATAAATCAGGTGAAAAGTCAGCCAAAAAGGATTCAGAACAAAAATGCTACAACTGTGGCAAGCCGGGTCATTATGCTAGAGAATGCAGAATGCCTGTAGTGAAAAATTCAGAATACTACACAAGAATGGCACTTCTAGAAAAAGAAAAGGAAGCTGGCAAAGCACTAATGGCTGAAGATGATCACTGGCTTCAACTATCTAAGGTTGGAGACATCTTAGATGAAGATGCATATATCTGTTTAAAGTCAGAGGTTTTTAACGAATCAGAACTTAGTGAGTCTGCAATGGTAGCAGAAGATGAAGTTTGGGTAGGGTTGACAGATGAGAAAAATGAAGAAAAGGAAGAGTCTGATGAGGAACTGACTGAAAAAATAGCAATGATGGCAACAGGAGATGCTGGCGGCAGCAAAGACAGAGAAAGTGATGATTCAGATTCAGACAAATCAGAGAGTTCAGAGACACCTGAGGTACAATCTAACTCTGAATCTGAAAATGATGACTCCTATATGCTTGAACAAAAACTAACGCAAATGGCTTTCATGCTAAAGAAATTTGAAAAATCTTTAAAAGCCGAAAAGAAAAATGTCCATTCCTTAAAAAACAAGCTAAATCAAGAACATGCGTTAGTGTTGGATTTTTCCAAGGATAAGGCATTAACACTACGAGCTGTATCAGATTTACAAGATAAAACAAATGATCTTCAAAGTCAAATCCAGAAACTAAATAGCAATATATCTGACTTAAAAGAAAATTTGAATTTGGCTGAATTAGAAGCATTAAGTTATTCTGTAAGATATCATCCCATTTTTAATGAACGAACAAAACTTTACGAGAAAATTAAATCATTGGAAGATGAGTTTATCAAACGAGGTCAAACAGATCAAACAATATATTTAATTCAACCTAAAGATACCGAATTTTATAATTGTAAATCTGGTATAGGTTGGAATAATCCTAAATATATGACAAAAGCTATTTCATATTCACCTACATTATATGATGTCAGATATATGAATTTAGGATTACAAATGACATTTATGAAAGCATCAGATGAAATAGAATCAAGTGAAGATTCAAAAAGGTTAAGATCTGATAAAATGCAAAATTCTGTTGACTATAACAGAATAAATGAATCTAAACAAGATAGTTGCATTTGTGAGGAGTATATTCAGACATATTCTGACAAGGATTTATCTGATAATACTACTCATTCTCAAAAGCAATATTTACCAAATTCAATTCTTGAGAAGATGAACTCTGATCTTGAATTGAAAATCAAAACTTTTGAGACTGAAAATCAAAATCTTAAGGCTGAACTTAAATCTTTGGAACAAAAGTTGCAACAACAGCCTGAAAACAAATCACAATCAGATCAAACACCTTCAATTCAACTTGATTCTATTAATTCTGAAAAAGATTTTGATTTGTATATGAACTCGGATTTTAACTCATTGGAAGAAATGTTTGTTAAAATAGATGAGTTTGTAAAACCATTACAAAACAAACAACTTGATGATCCTAAAGAACCAGTTAGAATTCTAAATAGAATATCTACAGATTCAAAGGATTCATCAGAACAATCACCAAATTTAACACTGAAAAAGGAGAAAACAAAAGTTCATTTTGTAACTCCTACTGAAAAAGGTGAATCATCTTCCACAAGGGACTCTATTGCACAAAAGGTTCAAATTTCCAAAGGTAAGAGAATTTTACAAAAGAAACAAATTTCTAAAACGACCAATTCTCGTGTTTCTTGTATGTCAGATAATATTGTAAAAGGTTCTCGGAAGCAAGAATGGAGAAATAAGCAGAAAGAAAAGAATAACAAGAGTATAAGACAAGAGTGGAGAGTCAAAGAAACTGTTTTTACAGATAGGATTAGACAATTTGAAAAATCTGTTTGTAGTAATAATTTTACTGATAAATGATGTACTAAATACTCTCGGACTACCTTAATTGCTTTAAATTCTGCTTCTTGTAAATCAATGCATGCTAAATCTGATATGTTCGTATGGCTACCAAAACAAAAGGATCCATCTTTTAAATAGAAAAAGGTTCCAAACCAGCAACTTTCAAAACCAGTTCCACATCGAACTGTACAAAAATGGATACCGAAACGTACTGTTAAAAAGTGGGTTCTTAAAATAAAAGAAATATCTGATGAGAAAATGAATATCAAACCACATGATTTACCAATATCAAAAGTACCCAACTATAAGTCGGTACCTCACGTTTTATTTCGTCTTATAGGTAAATCATGTGTGGTACCTTGACTCCGGCTGCTCAAAGCACATGACCGGACAGAATGAAACCCTCACTAACTTTGTTGATAAGTTCTGTGGGACGGTCCGATTCGGGAATGATCAATTCTATCTGATCAAAGGATATGGGAGTCTTGCGTACGACAATATAACAATTCAGAAAGTCTTCTACGTTGTCGGTCTCGGTCACAATCTGTTCAGCATTGGACAACTCTGCGACAAAGGATTAAAGGTCAACTTCAAAGCAAATCAGTGCAGCATAAGATCTAGAGAAGGAAAAGAAATCCTTGCAGGGAATAGGAAAACTAATCTGTACTCAATAGACCTAGGCTCAATCAATCTGAAGAAGGATGTGTGCTTAATGTCAAAAGCAACATCTAAAATTTCTTGGCTATGGCATTGTCTCCTTTCTCACCTGAATTTCAAAGAATTAACCAACCTTGCAAAAGGTGGGTTAGTCAAAGGGCTACCAACTCTCAGGTTTCAAAAAGAGCAGTTGTGCGCAGCCTGTGAAAAAAAGGAAAGATGGTTAGAGCATCTCACAAGTCCAAAACTGAACACTCATCAACGAGAGCATTGGAACGACATCATATGGACTTGTGTGGACCAATGAGAGTACCGAGTATAAACAAGAAAAGATATGTCTTGGTAATAGTCGATGGCTACTCTAGATACACATGGCTATTTTTCCTTCGTTCCAAATCTGATGTTACTGAAATAATAATCGACTTCATTCGAAGAATTCAAGTAAAGTTGCAGCTCTCAGTTCAAACCATCAGATCAGATAATGGGACAGAATTTAAGAACAAATCTCTTGAGTCGTTTCTGAATTTTATGAGAATAACACATCAATTCTCAGTAGCCCGCACTCCACAGCAAAATGGAGTCGTTGAACGAAGAAATTGCACACTAGTGAAATCTGCAAGAACGATGCTAGCATATTCAAACCTTCCGTTATTCCTTTGGGTTGAAACTGTAGCAACGACCTGTTTTACGCAGAACAGATCCATAACCAACAAAAGATTCGGAAAGACTCCGTATGAATTAATAAACAAACGAGTACCTAATGTAAGATTTTTCCATGTCTTTGGTTGCATGTGTTTCATATTAAATGAGAAAGACAATCTAGGAAAATTTAGTCAAAAAGCTGATGAAGGCATCTTCATTGGTTAATCGAAGGAGTCTGTAGCCTTTCGAGTCTACAATAAGAGCACCAAGACAGTCAATGAAAGCGTAAATGTCAAATTTGATGAAGGATTTATGATGGCTTCTGAACATACCAATTCAGGACCCGATCTTTACAAGCCAACTTCTTTGAAGTCATCTGAACAAAGTGCAGATACATCTGATTTAAATAAACTGTTCGAGAATTTTTATGAAGACTACTTTGAACAGCCCAAAAGTAATGTTTCCAATTTGGTGCCTGACATAAATACTGAAGATCCAGTCGTAGTCTCAGATTATTCTCATCAAACCATTTCAGAAGAAACTGGAGAGGCTTCAACGACAGACATGCACTTACCTATTGATAGTGTACAACCCATTCAACCTCCAGTATCTTTTGATACCCCCTTACCTTCTGAAAATTTAGAAACCCCAATCTCAGTTGATATAGCATCAACATCAAAAGCTAACCCCTGAATTCCCTATCTAGACTTAAACCCCAATCAAGATCAAATTCAACCTTACCCACATACCTTTAAATGGACAAGGAATCACCTAACTGAAAACATCATAGGTGATCCTTCTGCATCAGTCCAAACCAGAAGAGCAACCATAAATGAATGCTTATTTTCAAACTTTCTGAGTAAAATTGAGCCAAAGAACGTAAAAGAAGCTCTTCTGGATGCTGATTGGATTGTGGCTATGCAAGAAGAGCTGAATTAGTTTGAAAGGTTGAAGGTCTGGAGATTGGTGGAGCGACCAAAAGATAAATCAGTCATTGGCACGAAGTGGATTTTCAAGAATAAGAAGGATAAACATGGTGTCATCATTCGTAACAAAGCTCGCCTCATCGCCAAAGGATATCTTCAACAAGAAGGGATTGATTACGATGAAACATTTGCTCCAGTTGCCAGAATAGAAGCTATTAGGATGTTTTTGGCCTTTGCAGCTCATAAAAACATTACAGTTTACCAAATGGATGTAAAAACTGCGTTTTTAAATGGGGAACTGAAAGACGAAATGGATACATATCAGCCGGAAGGGTTTACTGATCCTTCAAAGCAAGATCATGTATATATTTTGGATAAATCCCTGTATGGCCTTAAACAAGCACCTCGTGCTTGGTATGATGCACTTTCAACATATTTGTTGAAATGTGGATATAACAAAGGTGCAGTGGATATAACCCTGTTTATAAAACACAGGGGCCATATATTATAGTAATTCAAATTATGTAGATGGTATAATATTTGGGTCTACTAATCCAAAATTTTGCAAGAATGTTGCTTTCTTTTAATGTCCTAGAAATTTGAAATGAGCATGATGGGAGAAATAAATTTTTTCGTAGGTTTACAAGTAAAGCAACTGACTGATGGAATTTTCATTAATCAGTCCAAATATATTCTATCATGTTAAAGAAATTTAACATGGTCAATAGTACTCCTATGAAAACTCCCATGGCTCCGAATTCCAAATCCACACTCGATGAGGACATTTCAGGGAAACCTGTAGATGTAACTCATTATCGAGGAATTATTGGGTCATTTATGTATTTAACTGCAAGTAGACCTGATATTATGTTTGCTACATGTGTTTGTGCTAGGTGTCAGGCACATCCAAAAGAATCACTTTGGCGGCAGCCAAAAGAATCTTAAGATATCTAAAGGGAACACCAAACCTTGGTTTGTGGTATCCCCGGGAATCATCATTCAATTTAACTGCCTTTTCTGATGCTGATCACGCAGGTGATAAAATGGACAGAAACAACACATCAGGAGCAGTTCAATTCTTAGGTGATAAACCCGTCTGCTGGTCATCCAAAAAACAACACTGTGTTTCACTGTCTACAGCCGAAGCTGAATATGTTGATGTATCATCGTGCTGTTCTCAAGTATTGTGGATGAAGAGCCAACTCATAGACTACGGGTTACACCACAAAAGATTCCAGTATATTGTGATTCTCAAAGTGCAATAGCCATAGCATCTAATCCAGTGCAACATTCTAAGACCAAACACATCGACATCCGGTATCATTTTATTAAGGATCATGTAGAAAATGGTAATTGACGTGTGCAAAACACACCTCAGGTTTTAATGTCTAAATGAACCCAAAGTATAAATTACACAACTAGCAGTGTACCAATCGTGCAATATAGCTTTAAGAATCACCCAGGATTTATCGAACTCAGGGAACGGAATAAAGATCGGAGACTCCAATACTACAACCTAAACCAGTATTTAGCTATTTCGGACCTCTTTGATGGGATTAACAACTAAGACAATTAAAACAATTAACTAAATAATTAGTTTAAACTAAGCAACACAAGAATAAAGTTAATCTAAATTTTTTGGCTTTTTCAAATTAAAATAAAAACGAATACCGGCAAACACTAATTAAACTAAATAACGATCGCAAACAAGTAAAGCCAACTAAATAAAGCGAAACAAACTAACGAGAGCAGAATTAAATCAGAAGCAACTTAAGTAAAGATCTACAATAAATTAAACTTCAGGAAACTCTTATATTAATTAAGCGTCACCCACTTGAAATTAGAAAACTATAATTAATTGGCGATGGATTGAATTGCTGACTAAAGACAAATTGGTTGATAACCAATTATAAATTCAATTAAGCTCGGATTTTGGTTTAATTTACCGATTATTTAATTACTTCAAGTTAAAATATTTAATCTTGATAACCACGTGATGAAAACAAAGCAACTCGTCAAAACTCCAATATTAACCAATAAATCTTATAATTGCAACACAATGCCTAAAGATAATCGATTAACACCGAAATCCAACAAATTGACTTTGTCACTTTAAAAATCAAACTTTATGATTTGTCAACCCTATTATCGCAACCCAATGCATAAGAACCAACAAACACATAAAATTCTAGATTAACAATCAACTATCATATCATTATCGCAACACAATGCCTAGAAGAGATAATTGATTATTAATTTTCATTTAAAGCATCTTTCTTTTTAAAACGCAGATTTAATTAACACTTTATTATCGTAAAACAATGCTAAAAGATTAATAAAAAACTGATTTTTAACAACAAAATATGAAATAATCAAGAATCCAACAAATATAAACCAAAATCTATCAATTAATCCAATAATATACCAATTAATACATAGAATCCATCATCCCAAGCGAGTGAACAAGAAAACTACTCATTAATCATTCTAAAACCCAAAATTAAACTCAAATAAATAAAAACCATTATGAAATCAGAAAGTTTAAGGAACGAATGTACCAAAAAGCGCTGCTACAATAAAGAAATTGAACTCTAAAACTCGAACCAAATGCTTGTAAACTTGAAAGATACGAAACCCTAAACTAATTTGTGATCAACTACGGTGAAAATCGAATAAAACCGAAGAAATATCACCAAAAGTCGTCTGAAACTCGCCAAAATCGGTTATTTGAAGAAATCAAACCCAAAGTCCAACCAAATGCTTCCAATCTTCAATAAATCGAAACCCTAAGCTAAACTATCATTAAAATACATGAAAGATGCAAGAAAATCTCTAAAAGTCGCTCAAACAGTATCGAAATTTGCTGCTAATCGACTCTCCCTTCGTCTGCCGCAAGCTAGGGTTTATAAAACGAATTCTGGTGGGGTGGGCCCGGCACGCGGCCGCGTGGAGTTACGTCACACGGGTGCGTGGCTTTAGCCTAACATACGCCCCTACGTGGGCAAGTTATGCGGGTGCGTGGCTTACTTTGACTGAAAGTGGGCACGCGGGCGCGTGAGATGTTCTACGCGGGTGCGTGGATGCTCAACTGGACTTAGCCACTGTAACATCCGTTAATTTTGAGGTAAATAATTTAATTTTTAGTCGTTTAATTTAAACATTAAGTCGAGAAAATGTTGTTTAAATCATCATCATATTCTTGATATATATATATATATATATATATATATATATATATATATATATATATATATATATATATATATATATATATATATATATATATATATATATATATATATATTGTATATGTATATATATATATATATATATATATATATGTACATACATAATATATATATATATATATATATATATACATAGTATATATATATATATATATATATATATATATATATATATATATATATATATATATATATATATATATATATATATATATATATATATATATATATATATATATATATATATATATATATATATATGTATATATATATAAGAAGCTATTAAGTGTATAAATCAATATAGTGTAGATAAAAAAAATATAATAATAATAATAATAAATAAAATAAATAAATGCATGTATTGCATGGATACATCATGAAAACATAATCATCATCATCATCCAACCAATCTGTATAAATTCCTATATACATGTAAAAAACCCTAATAACAACTTTTTCACCTCAAGAATACACACACACGTATTTCTGAAAGTATTGAAGAGTTTGGGGCTGAATTTCAAGGGTTTACACAACAAGTTCATCATCATTTCCATCACCATTGGAGGCTCATTAAAGGTAACAATCCAAACAATAACAAGCATTATATATATACATGTCTCAATCATATAATGCAATTCTGCTTATAGTACAATCTGGATTTTAACATTGAAACAATGATAAACAACTCTTCCATAATTTTGTTTCAAACTTTCAAGAACAATAAAATGTGTATTTCATGGATTTTTGGTTAATGAATTGAAAACTTACAAATAAAATGATTCAAATCAGAAAATAGGAGTAGAAATAACGAATGTGTGAATGGTATGGGTTTCGGCCGGAGAGGCTGCCGGCGGAGGCACCGCCGCTAGCGGCGGCGACTGTTTGAGTCAGCCACCACCAGCGCCGCCTTCCTTTTTCCCTTTCTTCTTCGTTTCAGTCGATCGAGTGAGAGAGGAGAGGCACCGGCGACTGCTTCGGTCCTCTTTCTTTTCTTTTCTGCCATGACCGAGAGGGTTAAGAGAGGTGTGTTGGGTGGTGGTCCGGCCGACGATCGAACGACGGCGGCAGCGGCGCTGCGTTGCCCTGCTTAGGCGGCCTTGCTTTCAGTTTTTGTGTTTGCATCTAGAGGGAGAGATGGAGGGTAGAAGTTCGGTGTAGAGTGGTGTTAGGTGGAGGTCGAACCGGTGACGGAGTTTAGGCCGGCGATCGGCGGTGGCCGGCACCGGTAAACCCCTCTTGGCCGGCGCCCCTTTTTCTCCTCCTCCCCTTTTCCTTTTGGTGGCTGCTGGTGAACCGAGAAGAGAGAGGAAAGGATGGATTAGGGTTTCCTTCCTTTTGTTGTTCTTTTAAATTATTGGTGGGCTTTTAGTTTGTTTAATTCTCTTAATTTAAATGGGCTGGATCTTAATCTTTTATTTTCTCTTGATGGGCTGAAACTAACATATTCTTTTTATATTATTTGGGCTAATAAGAAGTTTATTATTAAATGAATAAGAGTTGGGTTTCCTGTATTATTTTGGTCCAATATAATTGTTGGGCTGAAGTTTTATTTGTAGGTTTAAATTTCTAAGATGGACATTGGATATAAATAAATTTAATTAGTTAAGTTGGGCTGAACACTTAACTAACATGGAGTAAGTATTTAATTAAATTAAGTGATCCAATAATTTAAATATGTTGTGTTCATTCGGTTGGGTTATTATATGCACATAAATAAATTGGTTATATTTAAAAGAGAATTGTATTTAATGAGTCAATTAATTAATTTAATTGAATAATCTAGATTTAAGAATTTTGTTTGGGTTGAACTTTTCGCTAAATTGAAAATAGAATCTAAGTAGATAAAAATAAATATTCTATATGTAATATAATTTAGTAGTTCAAATTAAATTGATGAATTATCCATGCAACCTCAACTTATAATTTTATAAATTTTTAAAGGACTAACAAAAGTTAAATTATAACTTTAATATAATAAATAACGGACTTAGCAATTATAGCGTTGCAGATATTGATAAATAGACAATATATTCTTTTATATTAGGACTCTAGTAGTTCAGTTGAGACGTGTGGCTCTTGGTAGTGCTTTTAGTGGATATCGAGTTGTCGTTTGGCGAGTACGGATTTGCGAGCACAGTGAGTAATTGATTTAATTTCACGAATGATCATTTATGATATGTTTATACGGGATATCTGTTTCATTTCTCTTGCCCTGCTTATCGCTTCATTGTCATGCTAAACTGTATATTGTTTATTCATTTCATCACCATGAACTATTATATGAGAACCCTTATTCCCCGGTGTGCATACTGTGTATTTATGTGGTGATTGCATGCCTGTGTGGCTGCATGTTAATTTTATACGCTGTAAGTCGGGAGTGCCGCAAGCTGTGTTACTGTGTATGCATTGCGGGGAAGGCCGGATGCTACACAGACTACCTATTCGTGGACGCACTGCTGGGAAGGCCGGGTGCTACACATGTTGAATTTGTGCCGATACTTGTATCATTCATGTTATTCTTGTTTATTTGTGCTATTAAATCTGTTACTCGCTAGGCGACGGCTTACCCCGGTTGTGGGGGCAAATTTTTCAGGTTTAGCTGATAAGGGGAAAGCACCTGCTTCAGGGTCAAGGGTTTTAGAGCTCGTGGTATCAGATTGACTTCCACACTTTTCTGTTATTATTAGTGAAATTGTAATTGGGATGGGTAGATCCCTAGACCTTCAGTTTTGTTGTAATAACTAGATTATTTATTTTAGCATACTCTGAATGTTATGGTTTAGTTTATTATACAATGAATTTGAGGTTTGAACTTAGATAATTTTTGTTATATTGGATTTTGAGGTTTATGTTGTAGAATTATAGTAAAAGCGCCGCGTTATTAAACGGGGTGTTTCAATATCAGAGACAGGTTTTGGTTTAAGTGAATTAAGTACCTTTTAGATACTTAGTCTTAAACCGTAGGATGCATGATCACTATTAGCTTAAGTTATGATTTTATGAGTTCAACTCTACCCTGATGGCCTAGGAAATTGGGTACGGTTAAGATAGGACTTAAACTGTAACTTTCATAAATATATAACGTGCACACTTATGAGCAAACCGTAGATTAATCAAGTATGTAAACATAGCGAATTCTTAATTTAACTCATAAATTTAATTTTCAGCACCATGGCTGATGACGAGAGCCACAGTCATCCACGCGATGAGCAAGTTATCGTAGAGTTAGAGGATATAGAGCATTTTGACGGGGAGCGCGAGGATGAGGATGATTTAAATGATGATATTGGACCCGAGGGAGAGCCGTTGACCCCTCGTGAGACCTGGATGATGAAGTACATGGCCCGTTATGTACGAGATGTTATTGATGAGAGTCGCGCGGAGGTGCAGCAGGGTTTCCAGGAGATTCGTGACTTGATTGCTTCATCCCGATCTGATGCGGGAAAACCTTTGGTATCTGCACCTACTGGCGGAGGTAATACTGTGGGGACCGAGACTGGCGGATGACGATCTGATCGTGCTTCGTTCAAGGCCTTTAAGGGGTCTGGAGCGAAAGAGTTTGATGGTACCATGGAGCCTATGAAGGCTCTGGAGTGGCTCGAGTGTTCAGAGAGGGCATTTCGCCTGAGTCACTGTTTAGAGACTGATATGGTAGAGTATGCCGCGGGGATGCTAGTGAGCCCAGCGTTGACTTGGTGGAAAAATACTTCGAGGGCTATTGGTTCCGATCTGGTGGGGGCGATGACTTGGGCTCAGTTCAGGCAGAGATTCCAGGATCAATACTGTCCAGCTGACTTGACGAGGGAGATTGAGAGGCAGTTTCTAGCTTTACGATAGGAGGGTCTGACAGTTCAAGAGTACGAAGCTGCGTTCAGGGAGAAATCCCAGTTTGTGACCATATATGCGATGGATGAGGAGACGAGAGTAGATATGTTTGTGACGGCGCTTCGATCTGAGATCAAAGAATTTGTGGAGATGCAGAGTTATAAGACTCTTGAGGAGGTAGCTATGAGTGCGCGAAAGTGCGAGCGGACTTTGTTGGGTCCTACTTCTACTTCTTCTTTGATGCCACCTCCCAAGAGGTCTCGATCTGACGGTTCATTCCAGAGATTTCAGCCTAGATCATCGGGTTCATCAGCTAGGGCTTCTAGGGGATTTTCTTCTGGGTCATCTGCGCCGAGGAGATTTGCTCCTCAGGGTTCTGGTAAGTTATATCAGGCTACATCTGGATCGCAGGGTTCATCTTTTTCTCGCCCGCAGCAGCAGCAGCAGAGATCGCAGTCCCAGGCACCGCGAGATTGTCAGAGATGTGGCAGGAGACATTCGGGGACTTGTAGCGGGGTATCTACAGGTTGTCGAGCATGTGGCGATTCACGGCATGTTCGGGCTAACTGCCCGAAGTTTCCACTTACTTGTTATGATTGTGGGGGATCTGGACACATGGCGAGGGATTGCACTCATAGGGGGCAGAGACAGAGTATGAGTGGTAGTACTGCATCAGTGAGCCGCCCAGCTACAGGACAGACTCAGACTAGGAGAGACGACACTGTTAGAGTTCCAGCTCGTGCTTTTCAGATCACGGCAGAGGAGGCCCGTGAGACACCTGACGTGGTTACTGGTATCTTTTTACTTAACACCTTACCTGCTCGTGTGTTATTTGACTCTGGTGCGAACCGTTCTTTTATATCTGTTGCATTTGCACATCATCTGAGTGTTTCACCTTCTGTGCTACCTGCTCCTATATCTGTTGAGACCGCAAATGGGTCAGTTGTGATGATTACTGATATTTATCTGGGTTGCATGCTTAGTCTTGAGGATCGTACTTTTACTATTGATCTTGTACCTATGATTATTGGGGGCTTTGATGTGACTGTGGGCATGGATTGGCTGGCTGCCAATAATGCACACATTGTTTGCTCGAGGCGCATGGTTCGTATTCCGAGTGAGCAGGGTAGGGATATTTGTATTTATGGTGAGAGACGGCGGGGTGATTTGGGGTTGATATCTATGGTTAGGGCTCGTCGTTATATGACGCGGGGTTGTGAGTCCTTCATTGCTTATGTCGTTGATGCGAGCGAGGCAAAGAAGACCGCGGCTGATGTTCCGATATTGCGCGAGTTTGCTGACGTGTTTCCCGAGGAGTTGCCTGTTTTACCTCCCGTGAGGGAAGTGGAGTTCCGTATTGATCTTGTACCGGGTGCAGCACCGATTGCTCGTGTGCCGTACCGTTTAGCACCTGCTGAAATGCAGGAGATGATGTCCCAGATTCAGGAGTTGTTAGATAGAGGTTTTATTAGACCGAGCACTTCACCGTGGGGTGCTCTGGTTTTGTTCGTTAAGAAGAAGGATGGTAGTTTTCGCATGTGCATCGACTACCGTGAGCTGAACAAGGTGACTGTGAAGAACAAGTATCCATTGCCGCGTATAGACGACCTGTTTGATCAGTTGCAGGGTGCCAATTGTTTCTCCAAGATCGATTTGAGATCTGGCTATCATCAGTTGAGGGTTCATGGCGATGACATTCCCAAGACTGCTTTCAGGACCCGTTATAGTCACTTCGAGTTTTTGGTGATGCCTTTTGGCTTAACCAATGCTCTGGCAGCATTCATGGATATGATGAATAGAGTTTGTCGTCCGATGCTTGACCGATCTGTCATTGTATTCATCGATGATATTCTAGTTTATTCTAAGTCAGATGCTGATCATGCCGTACATTTGAGGCAGTTGCTAGAATTGCTGAGGAAGGAGAAGCTCTACGCCAAATTTTCCAAGTGTGAATTTTGGTTGCCGAAGGTATATTTATTGATTTATTCTCGAGTCTAATTCCTTTGTGAATCTAACTTTTCTTTGTTGAGTTATCAGGTTCAGTTTCTTGGTCACACAATTAGTGGCGAGGGTGTATCTGTCGATCAGACGAAGATCGAGGCTATTCAAAATTGGGGACAACCCCGGAATGCTTCGGAGATTCGTAGTTTTCTCGGTCTGGCGGGTTATTATCGGCGTTTTATTCGCGATTTCTCTAAGATCGCAGTGCCCCTGACGGAGATGATGAGAAAGAATGTGAGATGTGTTTGGGGTGAGCCGCAGGAGCAAGCTTTTCAGGAGTTGAAGCGATGTTTGAGTGAGGCTCCGATTCTTTCCTTGCCAGAGGGCAATGAGGATTTCGTTGTTTATAGCGATGCATCTTTACACAGCCTGGGGTGTGTTTTGATGCAACGGGGAAGAGTGATCGCTTATGCCTCGAGACAGCTGAAGGTTCACGAGAGGAACTACCCGACTCATGATTTAGAGCTGGCGGCAGTGGTGTCCGTGTTGAAATTATGGAGACATTATTTATATGGCACGAGATGTCAGCTTTTCACCGATCATAAGAGCCTGAAATACATCTTCGACCAGAAGGAGCTGAATATGAGACAACAGCGTGCCATGGAGTTGATTAAGGACTATGATTGCGAGATCCTTTACCATCCTGGTAAAGCGAATGTAGTCGCTGATGCGTTGAGTCGCAAATTCTATTCTGGTGTATTGTGTTGTGCGACAGCACGTCCTCCTGCGAAAGATTCCATGACTGTAGATCTTTTGAGATATCAGTCTGAGGCGTCATCGGCGGAGCATCTGAAGTCTGAGCGGATGATTGGCTATATAGAGCGTCTTTCTCCTGATAGTCGCGGGGTATTGTTGTTTGATTCGCGGATTTGGATTCCTAGACTCGGTGGTTTGCGAGATATTTTGTTGGCTGAGGCTCATAATTCTCGATTATCTGTCCACCCTGGTACTACGAAGATGTATCGTGACTTGCGTTATGATTTTTGGTGGCCCGGCTTGAAGCGGGACGTCGGTCGATTCGTTGAGCAGTGTACTACTTGTTTGCAAGTGAAGGCCGAGCATCAGAAGCCATATGGCAGTTTACAGCCTTTACCTATTCTGCAGTGGAAGTGGGAGGAGATTGCGATGGATTTTGTCACTAAGCTCCCGAAGACACAGCGACAGCATGATTCGATATGGGTTGTGGTTGACCGACTTACGAAGAGCGCGCATTTCATTCCAGTTAGGGAGAACTATTCGATGGATTGGTGGGCACAGATTTACATAGACGAGATCATTGCTAGACATGGGGTGCCTAAGAAGATAGTGTATGATCGAGATTCGCGATTTACTTCTCGGTTTTGGCAGAGCTTACAGGACGAACTGGGTACGCGTGTTACTCTTAGCACGGTGTTTCACCCACAGACGGATGGCCAGAGCGAGCGTACGATACAGACTCTTGAGGATATGCTACGAGCCTGCGTGTTAGAGTTCGGTGGGAACTGGGATGCTCATTTGCCGTTGATCGAGTTTTCTTATAATAACTCGTATCATTCTTCTATCGGCATGGCACCGTTCGAGGCGTTGTATGGTCGTAGGTGTCATACACCCACATGTTGGCAAGAGGTAGGTGAGAGACCTATTGGCGGACCCGAGCTATTGCAGATTGTGCACGACAAGATTCAGATTATTCGCGAACGATTGAGGGCTGCTCAGGATCGACAGAAGATGTATTCAGATAAGCGACATCGACCAGTGGAGCTTGACGTGGGTAGTTTTGTGATGTTGAAGGTGTCGCCCTGGAAGGGTATTATGAGGTTCGGCAAGAGGGGCAAGCTTAGCCCTAGATTTATTGGACCCTATCGGATTTCAGAGCGTATAGGTGCACAGGCATACCGATTGAATTTGCCACCAGAGCTGGCCGGGGTGCACGATGTCTTTCATGTCAGCTATTTGCGGAAATGTTTGAAGAATGCCGAGGAGATGGTGCCGACACAGGATGTTCAGATTGATCAACGACTCAGATATGTCGAGGAGCCCGAACAGATAGTTGATGAGAAGATCAGCAAGTTGAGGAATCGACAGATAGAGATGGTCTTAGTGAAATGGCGACATCACCGTGGACCGAATTATACGTGGGAGCCGAAGACGGAGATGATGGTGAAATACCCTAATCTGTTCAAATCTACATGATCTCGAGGACGAGATCAATCCAACTTGTAGGAGATTGTAACATCCGTTAATTTTGAGGTAAATAATTTAATTTTTAGTCGTTGAATTTAAATATTAAGTCGAGAAAATGTGGTTTAAAACATCATCATATTCTTGATTTATATACATATATATATAAAAAAGAAGCTATTAAGTGTATAATTCAATATAGTGTAGATAAAAAAAATATAATAATAATAAAAAATAAATAAAATAAATAAATATATGCATGTATTGCATGGATACATCATGAAAACATAATCATCATCATCATCCAACCAATCTGTATAAATTCCTATATACATGAAAAAAAACCCTAATAACAACTTTCTTCACCTCAAGAACACACACACACATATTTCTAAAAATATTGAAGAGTTTGGAGCTGAATTTCAAGGGTTTACACAACAAGTTCATCATCACTTGCATCACCATTGGAGTCTCATTAAAGGTAACAATCCAAACAATAACATCCATTATATATATACATGTCTCAATCATATAATGCATTTCTGCTTATAGTACAATCTGGAATTTAACATTGAAACAATGATAAACAACTCTTCCATAATTTTGTTTCAAAGTTTCAAGAACAATAAAATGTGTATTTCATGGATTTTTGGTTAATGAATTGAAAACTTACAAATAAAATGATTCCAATCAGAAAATAGGAGTAGAAATAACGAATGTGTGAATGGTATGGGTTTCGGCCGGAGAGGCTGCCGGCGGCGGCACCGCCGCTAGCGGCGGCGGCTGTTTGAGTCAGCCACAACCAGCGCCGCCTTCCTTTTTCCCTTTCTTCTTCGTTTCAGTCGATCGAGTGAGAGAGGAGAGGCACCGACGACTGTTTCGGTCCTCTTTCTTTTCTTTTCTGCCATGACCGAGAGGGTAAAGAGGTTTGTTGGGTGGTGGTCCGGCCGGCGGTCGAACGGCGGCTGCAGCGGCGCTGCGTTGCCCTGCTCAGGCGGCCTTGCTTTCAGTTTTTGTGTTTGCATCTACAGGGAGAGATGGAGGGTAGAAGTTCGGTGTAGAGTGGTGTTAGGTGGAGGTCGAACCGGTGACAGAGTTTTGGCCGGCGGTCGGCGGTGGCCGGCACCGGTAAACCCCTCTTGGCCGGCGCCCCTTTTTCTCCTCCTCCCCTTTTCCTTTTGGTGGCTGCTGGTGAACCGAGAAGAGAGAGGAAAGGATGGATTAGGGTTTCCTTCCTTTTGTTGTTCTTTTAAATTATTGGTGGGCTTTTAGTTTGTTTAATTCTCTTAATTTTAATGGGCTGGATCTTAATCTTTTATTTTCTCTTGATGGGCTGAAACTAACATATTCTTTTTATATTATTTGGGCTAATAAGAAGTTTATTATTGAATGAATAAGAGTTGGGTTTCTTGTATTATTTTGGTCCGATATAATTGTTGGGCTGAACTTTTATTTGTAGGTTTAAATTTCTAAGATGGACATTGGATACAAATAAATTTAATTAGTTAAGTTGGGCTGAACACTTAACTAACATGGACTAAGTATTTAATTAAATTAAGTGATCCAATAATATAAATATGTTGTGTTCATTCGGTTGGGTTATTATATGCACATAAATAAATTGGTTATATTTAAAAGAGAATTGTATTTAAAGACGCAATTAATTAATTTAATAGAATAATCTAGATTTAAGAATTTTGTTTGGGTTGAACTTTTCGCTAAATTGAAATAGAATCTAAGTAGATAAAAATAAATATTGTATATGTAAAATAATTTAGTAGTTCAAATTAAATTGATGAATTATCCATGCAACCTCAACTTATAATTTTATAAATTTTTGAAGGACTAACAAAAGTTAAATTATAACTTTAATATAATAAATAACGGACTTAGCAATTATAGCGTTGCAGATATTGATAAATAGACAATATATTCTTTTATATTAGGACTCTAGTAGTTCAGTTGAGACGTGTGGCTCTTGGTAGTGCTTTTAGTGGATATCGAGTTGTCGTTTGGCGAGTACGGATTTGCGAGCACAGTGAGTAATTGATTTAATTTCACGAATGATCATTTATGATATGTTTATACGGGTTATCTGTTTCATTTCTCTTGCCCTGCTTATCGCTTCATTGTCATGCTAAACTGTATATTGTTTATTCATTTCATCACCATGAACTATTATATGAGAACCCTTATTCTCCGGTATGCATACTGTGTATTTATGTGGTGATTGCATGCCTGTGTGGCTGCATGTTATTTTTATACGCTGTAAGTCGGGAGTGCCGCAAGCTGTGTTACTGTGTATGCAATGCTGGAAAGGCCGGATGCTACACAGACTACCTATTTGTGGACGCACTGCTGGGAAGGCCGGGTGCTACACATGTTGAATTTGTGCCGATACTTGTATCATTCATGTTATTCTTGTTTATTTGTGCTATTAAATCTGTTACTCGCTAGGCGACGGCTTACCCCGGTTGTGGGGGCAAATTTTTCAGGTTTAGCTGATAAGGGGAAAGCACCTGCTTCAGGGTCAAGGGTTTGAGAGCTCGTGGTATCAGATTGACTTCCGCACTTTTCTGTTATTATTGCTAAAATTGTAATTGGGATGGGTAGATCCCTAGACCTTCAATTTGGTTGTAATAACTAGATTATTTATTTTAGCGTACTCTGAATGTTATGGTTTAGTTTATTATACACTGATTTTGAGGTTTGAACTTAGATAAATTTTGTTATATTGGATTTTGAGGTTTATGTTGTAGAATTATAGTAAAAGTGCCGCGTTATTAAACGGGGTGTTTCAGCCACGCAGGTGCGTGGAGGGTCTTACGTGGGCGTGTAGAGTCACTTTTCGCCAAATTTTTGCTTTCGATCACGGGAGATGGCGGGATCATAAAATCTCGTCATTTTAGCCTTGATTTCTGTTCCCATGTTGATTTAATGACTTCTGGCCTGCGAAACACACATATTAATGAAATCAGTATCTCTTTCACGCGTTTCAGTCAGAAAACAACATAAATTGGAATTAAAATGATACCAAAAACATGTATAATTTTGCACATATCAAAATACCCCACACTTGAGCTTTGCTTGTCCCCAAGCAAACTGCAACATAAATGTCTTCAACCACGGCCTCAACTCAAAACAAACTCTCTAGAAACAATATATAGACTCTGAAGCATTAAAGATCCATAAACTATGAATTTGAAGCCAATGCAAGAAACAATGAGACCACAAGATGTAAAAAGAATAGAATGATAATGTGAACAACTTCCTACCAAATTACACGACTCAGCACCTCACAGCTTTCACTCATCACTCAAATGTATAGGCTCGTGTGTTTTCACAAATTTCGCTCAATGCCAGACATGTTAAAAGAATATGAGCATATGCTTGAGGGTAAATCACACCGCCATCACTCAGTGTTTGAAAATAAAGCACATAAAGGTCTTAATAGGCTGTAACAAGGCTAGGCTAAGGACATGGGAAATATATGGCCAAAGTGGGCTAAAAGACTGGGATCCAAGATCAAGCAGCAAACAATAGAAGTGAGTAACTAACATGGGACCAAATAAATCATAGAGAAAATTTCCCAAGAAAACTGGCTTGATTTTTCACATCTAATAACAGCTCAGAAGGACAAAAATTTGTTTCTCTTTCTTATTCCATTACCTTTTCTTCTCTTCTCTTTTCTTTTTCTTTTTCTTTTTCTTCTTCTCTTTTTCTTTTTCTTTCTCTTTCTTTCTCTTTTATATAGCGCTGAATTTCCAAGCACCGACTATATGCAATCTGTACCCAAAAAGAACTCTCTTAACCACACTAGCATTGCCGTGGTACAACACTAGAAAAGTCAGGAAGAACATAAAAGCATAGAATTACGTATGACTCGACTGCTATCAAAACAAGGCATAATCGTCAAGGCTCACAAAGGACTAACTCACAAATGAATGATCCCAGATAAATCCCTATAGCTTGCTACTGAATCACGATCCCAATTCTGGTCAAACGATAGACAAAAGGATTATTTGGCTGATAATGTAGGTTGTCACCAAAATGAAAGGCTCAGGCTCAAACGGAGAAACTAAGGAAAATGATGTCGGTAAGGATGTCATTGGGGAAAAAGGATATCCTAACTGTGCCTTTATATAAGTGCTAGATTCTCAAACGATGTGATCTTGGCATGCATTTGAGAAACAAGTTCTACCTTAATCCAATTAACACCGACAAATTCACACCAAAAGAAATAATGAGCATTAAATATGAATGCTAGATGGGCTCAAATTCTCACGAAACGAATGTATAGGGTTGTTTGTGCTTAATCATGGAATTTCAGTCAAGAAGCATGAGATGCACATCAGACATCCTGTTGCCACAAAAATCTCAAAATGACTTGCTCAGCTTCGCATGCATAGAAAATGGAATAATACTACCAAAGAGTCCAACATGCAAAAATAGAGAATAAGTTTTGAAAATCGGCCCAATTTTAGACAAAAATGTTGTGACTTTTACTTAAGTACATGCAAAGCTCAAAATCAACATTTCAAACCCCCACCCCACACTTAAATGTGATAGTGTCCTCACAGTCTTAAACAATGCAACTCAAACGGGATTTGGACGATGAAGTTGAACTTACTGCCAGCAAGCATCTCTACCACGGTCCAACGTTAATAAAAAACAAGCACAAGGAACAACCAGATATGAGCGATGATAAAGTAAAAATAAGCAAAATTATTGTACACCAAATAATAAAGTAAACGATTAAATACAAATGATAAGCTAAAACCAAAAGAAAAGAAAATAAACATCCTGAACACCCATGAGATCACTACGGCTAGGAACGCCTGACACGGCGACGAGAATATATATGTGTGATAATAGAGGCTCTCGGTCTGGCGATACGGGAGGCATCCAAAAGGCGCACAGGAGGCCTAGCATCAAAGACCGCAGCAGAGGAAGCGAGAGTAGTCGCAGATAGGCCCACATCCGCTGGAGTAGGGGAATGATGAAGTGGTGTAGGCGGTGATGATGAGTGAGGTGACAGATGTGGAGATGGCGGTGGCTGCTGCTCCTGACCCACATGGGTATCAGTCTGTGTCGCGTCCTCAGAGGGAGCAGCAGGGGTGGGAACAAGGGTGTAAGGTAGGGGCGGTAACGATGGTAGTCAAGCAGCTGCCAGTAATGAGTCCGTAGCCCGATATGTGTGAAGAAGGGCAGTGAGGGTGGCATAATGAGCTACTGGATCGGTAGGTAAAACTCCAAAATGTAGGGCTGGAGGAGTCGATGGAAAGTGGGTGGAGGTGGATGCACGCGAAGACTCAGGGATATCAGGGCGATGAACACGGAACGGGGGTGGATCATGCTAAGCTCTAGGCTGAGGCTGGGGGATGACAAGGTGGTTGTGCCTACGATCTACTATGCCCATATTGCCGAGAGTCTGCAACTGAATTTGTATAACGCCATGCTCCAGAACTCTCATAAGGCGTCCCTCTATATCTGGAGTCAAAACGCCCAGCCGGCGTGCTAAATGTGTGATATAAGCTCCACCAGTGATGGCACTGCTCGTACGAACGCCAGAAAAATGGCGGAGGAAATATGCTAGACGATAGGCAATCTGAACAGGTTGCTCCTCTCCCAAAAATAAGTGCATGCTCTCCAAATCCTTAAATGAGACACTACACGCACCTACTCCCCGTCCACATAAAGTCTCTGCCAAAATCCTCCAAAATAACCTATGTAGCGGGTCTCTGAATGTTGTGCCTTTGTCTGAGTTGGAGTATCTACTAGTTGCAAATTCTGCCCAAAAAGATTGATGATCAAAGTCTCTGGGAGTGTCGCGAACAACATCCTCAAACATAGGTGCAGAAGCCTCCTCGTCTGTGTATATTCCCATCACTGTAGCAAACTGACGAAGTGAAAACTCCCTCTCTATCCCTCCTAGCTGGAAGCCTATGATGCCAGTGGGATCATAATCAGTGACAGCCCCATCAAAAACTACTGTGGCTAAAAATTCTAAGCATAACTCGCGATAAACAGGCTCTCTAATAGCAAGAAGTCGCTCAAATGCTGGAGGGTGATCCAAATCCATAGGACCATGCTGCTTAATCTGGCGCAGGCGATCGGGAATGCTAATTGTAGTCATATCTGCCCAGCTGATGGAAGTCATCGAAGAAAAACTCTTGCCGACCAATTTGGCAAACTCCCTCATATCTTCGTCCCTTGCGAAAACTAACCACTGATCATGATCGGGAGGGCCTGCCTCAGCTTCGGGGTCAACCTCTAGTATAGGAGAGGAAGGAGGTGATGGGATACGCCGCGGCCTGTTGCCTCGCATGATCTGAGCAAAAGATAACACATTTCAAAGTTAGTTTGAATTAAAAGCGCAAGAAATGTGCATCAAGCAGATATAGCTGTACAAGGAATAAAAGAACACACAAAAAGGCTAAAATATATAAGAAGAATTAGGAATATAAATTGATAAAAATAAATAAGAAAAATAAAGGTAAAAATAAAGGAAAAAATAATAATAATAAATATAATAATAAATAATAATAATAATAATAGAAATAAAACAAAAAAATAATAATAATAAAAATACTCGAGAGTACCCAAAGTAAGAAATGCATGCTAAATATACCTGTGAGTGAGAAATGAAGATGGTACAACATGCACTTTGCCGAAACAAGAGCATTAAAAATTAACATGATGATTACTAGCCTATCGTGAAGCATATCCACACATGGGATGAGGACTAAAAAAATGCTAACTAGATGACTGCCAGGTACATAGAATCAGATAGGGAGAAACAATTCCGTCAACTAATGTGTAGCATAAATGAGCAAACAGAACCACAAGTCTCTCTTTAGAACTTATAAGCCAAGGCTTACTTCCAGCCCCAACCCATGATACTCAATTGATCAGTACCAGATATGCACAATAACCAGGTAGTGTGACATATGTTGACGAATGAACCGCAATACTACATGGTACAGGCAAAACACGAATGTCCAGCTAGCAGATAAATAAGAACCAAAACCATAAAGGCATAATGAAGGTAACACCATGCCTTAATCAATGATGCAAAGATATAACAAGACTCTGATCAGAACACGGAGAATTTAACAAAACCCGTCAATCTCATAATCCAAAATCAAAGCTAATTAGCATACGAACATTATGACAGAATAGCAACTAGATGCACAAATATGGATGAACCCTAGCTGCCACAAATAACTATCACTCATGCCAAACAGATGAGAACGAATACTCACCTTAAACCTCAACAATTTCAACCAATAAGAGCTTCACCATTAGTATAATTAACGTGTAGCACAAATAAACAAACTCAACGAGTGAATCTGCTATTGGCTCTACAATCCAATGCAAGCCAAGAACGCTCAATCACTAAACCTCAAACTTCGCACAGATTTCCATTTGAAATGAAATGAATCAATTGAGACGCAACTAATCGGAGGTACTCATAAACATGATGACTATCACTGTTGAGTTTGAACTACCTCCACTATCTAAACAACAAAGTAAACAGTCAATGAGTGGCAAGAAACTCTCAAAGCTATTAAAATTTAGAGCAACAAAGTTGAGCCTTAGTGGACAGGTATGGTAATTGGACAGAACTGGACAGGTATGGTAACTGCTCTTGATCACATAACAATGCCAAAACAATAATCTTGCAAGCTCACCGGCAAACAGAGGAAACCAACTTAAAAATTGAAATAAAGTCTAGGCTTGACTTAGTGAGAGTGTGTGCGTGTGACCAGAGAGAACATTTAAAACAACCCTCAATCTTATAGAAACCCAACTGGAGCGATAAACAGGATGACCAAAAATCTAACCCGAACTAACTACAGCTCAAGATGAAACCCAGAATTAACTCTAAAATTAACACATTGCACAAAGCAAGAAACACACAACTCAATTCATTTAAGCAAGAAAACCAATGCTAAAAAAACGTGACCGTGTGTGTTTGTGACCAGAGAAAGAAAACCAGAAGAGTCTCTCAAATAAGAACAATCCTTCCAGTTGAATGACATTAACAAAACAAGTAGAGAACTCAAAAATAAGAACCCTAACACTTGAAGAACCAGAGATGGATCAATAACAAAAATAAAAATGTGATTGTGTGTGTTTGTAAGCAGCCCCCAAATAAGAACCCTAGCACTGCCCAAAATCGAGAATGGGGATAGAAAAGGGAAGAAGAATACCTGGATTGGAGGAATTGAAGTAAAAACCGTGAAGAGGATTGCTGAAATCAGTTGAAATCGAAGCTGAGAGAAGGATTGAACAAGACTGCGTGCGTGATGTTGAAGAGGTCTGCGTGCATGAAAATGGCGCCTGAATGGTTTATATATAGGAATCGGATCACGCCCCTGCGTGGCTTAAGTCACGCCCATGCATGAACTAGGTCAGGGTACACCCCTGCGTGGGAGAAGGTGTATTTCAGGGATTTATGCACCTGCGTGGGTAGTTTACGCTCCTGCGTAGATGATGGAATTCAAGATGGTGGATGCGTGGGACTGTAGAAGCTGATACGTATTCTGAGAGACTCACACAGGTGTGTGATTCTTTGTACGCGGGTGCGTGGATGTTCTCAAGAGGGAGGGTGCAAAGGGGTTTCACGCAGGTGCGTGGCTATCTTTACACAGCCGCGTGGGAGGGTCAACCAGAGGGAACAATTACAAGCAACAAGTCAAGAAGGGTTGATCAGTTTCCAATATACTCAATATGTAAAAATAAGCTACAGATAGGGCCCATTAACTCAATTAAGGATGACACAATAACCTCTAGTGTGCATCAAACATCTCACCCCACACTTACATGCTTTAAAACCCCGAAATTATTCAGATTAGAACAAGTGAAACAAAACACAAGAACGGAACTAATAATTGATCAAACTGACTTTTAGAGTCAACTGATGGAACCATCACCATGCAATTAAAGTGACAAATGAAGCATGAGCAGAGAACAAATCAGAAACATTAGGAATCATCACACACAGGCTTAACTACAAAAGACATTGTTCCCGTTTAACTTGAAGTACGGTTTAAAACCAGGTTCATGAAGTAACTATCCCATAGTAATTATAGCACACCCCACCAAACACTTGACCAAAAACCTCAAGTGACGCATAACTTAGAAATGACTCTTAAAACTCAAGACATCGCATTCCATCATATGAGCTCGCAACCATACCAAAAGCATGCAACAAGAACCAAATGATGAATTGGTTGACTTTAAAAGTCAAACAAATGAAATTCTAGATATGCAATTAAGGCAACAATAGAAGCTCAAGTTTCGGCATAGCATGGGATAGGAAACTATGGAAAAGCATGAATGAGATGTTAAAGACGACACACACAAACTACTAATATAGAAACCACAAAAGAGTAAACAGATTCAAAGTTGTTGACTTATAAAAAGTCAAACCGAACATTGAAGACAATGACCCATCCCGCACTTAATTCCCAACCTTATGGACTCAAACATGCAACACATAATGAAAGAGAAACCAAAACAAGCAACGGACTATAGAAAGCATAATGAGAAGCACACCAGATTAATAATCAAAATTCACACAACTAAACACACTAAACAAAACATACAAATAAATGCAAAAAAGAAATCACACCAATATACTGGCTTGAGTTATGATTGAGTCTCAAGAAAGACTCGCCACAGACAATTAAGCTGATAAGTTGGCCAAATGAAGATCGGCCTCACAAACATGCAACTCAGCAGAATTATGATATAGCTTCAACTGATGCCCGTTTACCTTAAAGTTGCCATCAACTCCAACTAACTCAACTGTCCCATATGGGAATACCTCGGCAACAGTAAACGGGTCGGTCCAACGAGAGATAAGCTTACCTGGGAACAATCTTAGGCGTGAATTATAAAGTAGAACCTGATCGCCGGCCTTAAAGTCCTTAGGCTGAATCTGCGCATCGTGCCTCTTCTTGGTCTTTTCCTTGTAAATTCGGGCACTCTCATATGCCTGATCTCTCAACTCGTCGAGCTCGTTCAATTGAAGTTTCCTGTGACCACCTGTAGACAACAAATCAAAGTTAGACCATTTAAGTGCCCAGTAAGCCTTATGTTCTAATTCCAACGGTAGATGACACACTTTTCCATAAACCATCCTATAAGGGGTGCAGCCCGATTTGTAACCTCAGCTTGACCATTGGTTTGCGGATGGTTGGCTGTAGCTAGCCGGTGAGTGACACCATACCGCTGTAGGATCTTATCGAACTGAGCATTACAGAAATGAGTACATCGATCACTAATGATCGCTCTTTGTGAATTGAATCAAGTGAAAAGCTTCTTAAGGAAGGAACATACAACCCTAGCATCATTGGTGGGTAAAGCTTGTGCTTCAACCCATTTGGAAACGTAGTCCACAGCAACTAGGATGTATTTAGGACCACGAGAGGGAGGAAAAGGGCCCATAAAGTCGATGCCCCAAACGTCAAAGATCTCACACACCTGAAAGGTGTGCAGAGGCATCTCATTCCGATTTGAGATGTTTCCTTGGCGCTGACATGCATCACATTTCATAACCAGATCTTGGGCATCTTTGAATATCATTGGCCAGAAGAAACCAACATCAAACACTTTCTTGGCTGTGGCATTGGCCCCGTGGTGACCACCTGTAGGACCTAGGTGGCACTCACATAAGATTTGGAATGCCTCATCGCCAAACACACACCGACGAATATTCTGATCGTCACATACCCGAAATAGATACGGGTAATCCCAGAAGTAGTTCTTAACTTCTCATAAGAACTTCTTCTTTTTGTTGATGAGTTAACCCTTTAACCAACACGTTACTGGCAAAATAGTTTGCATAGTCAGCAAACCATGTGCAGTCATTTGTTGCCTGAACTGCACATAAGGACTCATCAAGCAATTTCTTTTTGAATTCGGACTCATTCAAAGGAGGCAAGTCTGAATTTTCTAATCTGCTCAAATGATCTGCCGCCAGATTCTCAGCTCCTTTCTTATCTTTGATCTCAATATCAACCTCCTGGAGAAGAAGAATCCATCGAATCAAACGTGGTTTTGCGTCCTGCTTCTGAAACAAGTATCTCAGGGCTGCATGATCAGTACAGACCACTATTTTCGAGAGAACTAGGTATGATAGGAACTTCTCGAACACATAAACCACAGCAAGAAGCTCTTTCTCTGTCATAGTGTAATTACCCTGAGGGTCTATAAGAGTCTTACTCACAAAGTATATGGCGTGGAACCGTTTATTCCGACGCTGACCTAACACTTCCCCAATAGTAAAGTCGCTCGCATCACACATCAACTCAAATGGCGACTCCCAGTCGGGTGCCACCATGATAGTGCCAGTAGTTAGCTTCTCTTTCAACGTGTTAAAGGACTGCAAACATTCATCATCGAAGAAAAATGTTGCATCCTTCTCAAGGAGCTTAGTCATAGGGCGAGGAATGAGTGAGAAGTCTCTAATGAATCGCCGGTAAAAACCAGCGTGCCCTAGAAAGCTACGAACCGACTTAACAGACGTGGGAGGAGGCAGCTTAGATATAGTCTCAACCTTAGCCCTATCCAACTCAATTCCCTTACTCGAGATCTTGTGTCCTAACACTCTACCCTCTCGAACCATGAAATGACACTTTTCCCAATTAAGGACCAGATTGGTCTCCACACATCGGGTTAGCATCTTCTCCAAGTTAGTCAGGCAGTCTGAGAAAGAGTTACCAAACACAGAGAAATCATCCATGAAGACCTCAACACATTCCTCAATCATATAATGGAATATGGCTACCATACACCGCTGAAATGTCGCAGGTGCATTACACAAACCAAAATGCATGCGCCTGTATGCGAACGTCCCATAAGGGCATGTGAATGTAGTCTTGCCCTGATCTTGGAGGCTGATCGGGATCTGAAAGTATCCTGAGAAACCATCCAGGAAATAATGGAACTTGTTTCCATAGAGTCGCTCAAGCATCTGATCGATAAAGGGCAAAGGGAAGCGATCCTTACGAGTTGCATCATTGAGCTTGCGGTAGTCAATGCAAACTCGCCAAACTGTGACTGTCCTTGAAGGAATTAGCTCGTTCTTATCATTCTGAATGACAGTCATACCCCCCCTTTAGGGACTACATGCACAGGACTCACCCACGGAGAGTCAGAAATAGGATATATCAACCCGGCATCAAGAAGCTTCAGTACTTCTTTCTTAATAACATCGTGAATCTTCGGGTTCACTCTCCTTTGGGGAGGCTTGATGTCCTCCTACAACAAAATCATGTGGGTGCAATAAGCAGGGCTAATGCCTCGTATATCGGTAATCTTCCATGCAATAGCCCGCTTATGCTTCTTCAGAACATTCAAGAGTTGTGCCTTCTCTTCACTAGAAAGATCCTTGGCGATAATAACCGGCAACTGAGATTGCCCCTCTAAATAGGCGTACTCAAGATGAGAAGGCAACTCCATAAGTTCAAGAGTCGGAGGATCTTCAACGGACAACTTAGATGTGACTAACTCCTCGCGATCCAAAGGTACAACCTCCTCAGTAGGCGGAGATGTATCAACGGCACACAAATCAACAGGATCATTAGAGTGGACAATGAAATCAGACTCTAAAGAAATCGGATACGAGGATAGATCATCATCAGGATTACAATCGTCTACATCCGGTGATATAGACGTATCATGTCCCGACATCAATGATTTCAACAGCTTCTCATCGTCTTCTGGATAATGTTCTCTATCAGAGAAGTGTGAAGACTTAACAAAACAGATGGACTCGGCTGTGTCACATCACCTTATCAACATCAAAGCTGACTCGCTCATTCCCAACCCGAAGAGTAAGCTTCTTATCAAATATATCAATGATAGCACGGGATGTAGCTAGGAAAGGTCTTCCCAGAATGAGTGGTACTGTGCAGTCTTTGCTCATGTCCATGATCATAAAGTCGACCGGGAAAACAAACTTATCGACTTTCACTAGCATATTCTTAGCAATACCCTGTGGCAACTTAACTGATCTATCGGCTAGATGTATACTCATGCGTGTAGGTTTAGGATCTCCTAACCCTAACCAAGCATATAACGAAGAAGGCATGAGATTAATGCTAGCTCCCAGATCAGCAAGAGCATTAGTAACGTGGAGAGGCCTTATATGACAGGGTATCGCGAAACTACCCGGATCATCCTGCTTAACTGGAAGCTTGTTCTGGAGGACAGCTGAACATTCAACATTCATCTCAACTGTAGCTAGATCCTCAAGCTTCTGACGGTTAGAAAGGAGGTCTTTCAGGAACTTGACATACTCAGGCATCTATGTAATTGCATCAACAAATGGATTGTTGATCTGCAACTGTTTAAACAGACCCAGAAACTTGCCATACTGCTTATCTTGCACCTCTTTCTTCAACCGGTTAGGATATGGGATACGGGGTTGGTAAGTATTTGCTGCAGGGACTTTCGGAGATGGGACTTGTGCGGGAATCACTGATTCTGGTGGATGCACCTCGTCCATAGTGGTCTCCGGCCCTTTCTCAGCTGAGGGTGAAGAAGGAGGAGGTGGGGGGTTAGGCGGTTCAGGACCTTTGGTTGTCTTTCTACTTCTTGTCACAACCATCTTTGCTTCCCCTTGGGATTTGGAATCGTATTACTAGGAAGCTCTCCTGACTGCCTCTCAATCAAAGTCTTAGCCATTTGACCAAATTGATTCTCGAGATACTTCATCGCTGATTGCTGATTACGATTGATCACAGACTGCTCAACCATGTACTTTCCCATCATTTCTTCCAAACTAGGCTTCTCTTGAGTAGAAGTGTTTTGGTTCTGCCCCTGATATTGTTGCTGATGGCGAGGATTCTGAAGAATTTGAACATTTTGGTTTGGTACAAATCCTTGGCCACGAGGTTGGAACCTCTTTCCTTGCCCCTGCTGAAAACCTTGGTTATACCCCTGATTATACCCTCCCGAAATACCTTGATTGTAACTTCCTGAATTGCCCTGATTATAACCCGCGTGAGGGTTAAACTGTGGGCGAGGGTGAGCGAACCCTGGAGGTTGAGGATGAGGGGGGTTAGAAAACCCCTGAGGTCTAAAGGTGTTCTGAGAGGAGTAATTCAGATTATTGTTGGGTCTTGGAAAACCTTCGGGCGTGTACTCATAATCTCTAGAAGAAAGGTAAACTTATGCATGTTGGTACTCAGTAGCATATGCAGCCTGACACTCATAACCAAAATGAGCTCCACCACAATGTTCACACCCTTGCTGTATGGCATGCACAAGGTATGAAGGTGAAGCTTGTGACTGGCCATTTGATTGCTTAGTTAGAATGGCTATCTGAGCAGTGAGATTAGCAATGGCTTCAGCTTGCTTTGAATCATTTGCTCCCCAACCAAAATATTCACTCGGTATCTAAGTTTGACTTAAGACCAGATCATCGATTATATCAAAAGCCTCTTCAGGAGTCCTCTTATACACCGACCCGTTATAAGATGAGACAGTCAGTGAGTGATACATGGGGTGAACATTCTCATAGAAAACCTTGACTCGGTGATTAAGTGTCATGTTATGATTAGGGAATTTCATGATGGACTCTTTATATCTCTCCCATGCATCATATAGAGACTCGTTAGGTTTCTGCTGAAATGAGAGAATGTCACTCATAAGCTTAGTAGTCCGAGAAGGAGGGCAGAATTTGAGTAGAAATTTAGATTCCATTTCGTCCCAAGTACGAATCGAGTTCGAGGGAAGGGACTCATACCACATCATGGCATGTCCTGAAAGAGAGTAAGGGAAAAGCATCAATCGAATTACTTCCCTCGGAACTTGATTCGCTTTATACCCACCGCATGCTTTCTGGAATTTCTTCAAGTGGGAATACGGGTCCTCAGAAGATAGACCGCAGAATCGCGTGTTACTCTGAACTAAAGTGATCAGACTCGACTTTAGCTCGAAATTAACGGCATCGAATCCAGGAATAAATATTGCACCTTCCGAGTCATCGGTGACCGGTTGGTTAAGTTCAAGCATTGTCCTCCGGTCTCCCATTGTGAAAGATGAAGACTTAGAGGAAGACGAAGAATCAGAAGATGAAGACGGCGAAGAAGGTGAAGGACTAGAAATCGAAGGTAACTGAACAAAAATGTCTACGTGACCTTCCTCCACCGGATGAGGAACAGTATGGTCAGTAGAATCAGATAAACTAGACAGTCCCTCAACTAAAGGGTGCGATTGGTCACGAAGACGGTTACAAAATGCTCGCTCAGGTTTGGAGTATGGGCTGACGATATTAGGATTACGACGACTCATACACCGAACACCCTTTAAAGAAAAACGAAGATAGACAGAAATTAAACTTTTCAGGGGGATTGCCCCTAAAAAGGATCAACTAAACTACCGGCGTTTGTTGTTTCTTAAAGCTCACACCGTTCCCCGGAAACGGCGCCAAAAACTTGATGCGTGCAAAACACACCTCAGGTTTTAATGTCTAAATGAACCCAAAGTATAAATTACACAACTGGCAGTGTACCAATCGTGTGCAATATAGCTTTAAGAATCACCCAAGATTTATTGAACTCAGGGAACGGAATAAAGATCGGAGACTCCAATACTACAACCTAAACCAATATTTAGCTATTTCGGACTTTTTTTTATGGGATTAACAACTAAGACAATTAAAACAATTAACTAAATAATTAATTCAAACTAAGAAACACAACAATAAAGTTAATCTAATTTTTTTTGGCTTCTTCAAATTAAAATAAAAACGAATACCGGCAAACACTAATTAAACTAAATAACGATCGCAAACAAGTAAAGATAACTAAATAAAGCGAAACAAACTAACGAGAGCAGAATTAAATCAAAAGCAACTTAAGTGAAGATCTACGATAAATTAAACTTCACGAAACTCTTATATTTCGAAAGCGTCACCCACATGGAATAAGAAAACTATAATTAATTGGCGATGGATTGAATTGACTGACTAAAGACAAATTGGTTGATAACCATTTATAAATTCAATTAAGCTCGGATTTTGGTTTAATTTAACAATTATTTAATTATTTCAAGTTAAAAAAATTTTAATCTTGATAACCACGTGATGAAAGCAAAGCAACTCGTCAAAACTCTAATATTAACCAATAAATCTTATAATCGCAACACAATGCCTAATTATAATCGATTAACACCGAAATCTAATAAATTGACTTTGTCACTTTAAAAATCAAACTTTATGATTTCTCAACCCTATTATCGCAACACAATGCATAAGAACCAACAAACACATAAAATTCTAGATTAACAATCAACTATCAGATCATTATCGCAACACAATGCCTAGAAGAGATAATTGATTATTAAATTTTCATTTAAAGCATCTTTCTTTTTAAAACGCACATTTAATTAACACTTTATTATCGCAAAACAATGCTAAAAGATTAATAAAAATCTGATTTTTAACAACAAAATACGAAATAATCAAGAATCCAACAAATATAAACCAAAATCTATCAATCAATCCAAAAATATACCAATTAATACATAGAATCCATCATCCTAAGCGGGTGAACAAGAAAACTACTCACTAATCATTCTAAAACCCAAAATTAAACTCAAATAAATAAAAACCATTATGAAATCAGAAAGTTTAAGGAACGAGTGTACCAAAAAGCGCTGCTACAATAAAGAAATTGAACTCCAAAACTTGAACCGAATGCTTGTAAACTTGAAAGATACGAAACCCTAAACTAATCTGTGATCAACTACGGTGAAAATCAAATAAAAGCGAAGAAATATCGCCAAAAGTCGTCTGAAACTCACCAAAATTGGTTCTTTGAAGAAATCAACCCAAAGTCCAACCAAATGCTTCCAATCTTCAACAAATCGAAACCCTAAGATAAACTACCATTAAAATACGTAGAAGATGCAAGAAAATCTCTAAAAATCGCTCAAACAGTATCGAAATTTGCTGCAAATTGACTCTCCCTTCGTCTGCCGCAAGCTAGGGTTTATAAAATAAATTCTGGTGGGTTGGTCCCGGCACACAGGCGAGTGGAGGTAAGTCACGCGGGTGCGTGGCTTTAGCCTAGCATACGCCCCTGCATGGGCAAGCTATGCGGGTGCGCGACTTGCTTTGACTGAAATTGGGCACGCGGGCGGGTGAGATGTTCTACGCGGGTGTGTGGATGCTCAACTGGACTTAGCCACGCAGGTGCGTGGAGGGTCTTACGGGGGCGTGTAGAGTCACTTTTTGCCAAATTTTTGCTTTCGATCACGGGAGATGGCAGGATCATAATATCTCGTCATTTTAGCTTTGATTTCTGTTCCCATGTTGATTTAATGACTTCTGACCTGCGGAACACACATATTAATGAAATCTGTATCTTTTTCACGCGTTTCGGTCAGAAAACCACAAAAATTGGAGATAAAATGATACCAAAAACATGTATAATTTTGCACATATCAGTAATATAGAATTATGTTTGTACATACTGAATATCAATTAGCTGACTTGTTTACCAAAGCATTAGATGAAAAAGTGTTAATTTCTTGGTATACAAGTTGGGTATGTTGAATTGTTAGATTTAAACATTTAGTAGTTACAAATTATAATTTTAAATTTACATTTTTTATTTTTATTTAGATTTTGATGTTAAATTCATGTGAATTTCAAGTTTAAATTTTACGGAGTTTAACAGTTCTGGATTGTCACATGCAGGGGGAGCAAAAAGATATTTTATCTGTTTTTGTGAAATCTGATAAACTTTTATCTGATTTTTGTAGGGGGAGTAGACATTTAAAATGATATATCCATCTGAGGGGGAGCTTAATTGCAAACATTAAGGGGGAGCAAAAAAAAATTTTTTTTTGTTGTTGTTAAATTTTTTTTACTATATTTTAAGTGTTAAATTTGTTTTGTTGTGTTGTTCATTTTTGTTTTTTTTTTGTTGTTCAAATGTTTTGTTTTTTTTTTTTTTTTTTTTTTTTTTTGTTTTAGTGGTGTAGTTTTTTTTAGCCATTTATTTTAAACTGGAATGGGCTTAAAATCAAAAACCAAATTTTTTTAATGAGCGGAAGTGGGCCGGGTTTTAGTAAACTTTGAATTTGAAATTTTCAACTATAAAGTTGAAATTCAAAATTCAAATTCATTTTTTCAAACTCTTGGCACTGTTCACTTTCTTCACCGACTCTCTTCCTTCTCACTTTCTTCATCACGAAGAAACCTCAACAATATCATTGACATCAGATTTTCAACAGTTGATTTTAAGATCGTAAGTTCATTTCATAATGTCATGAATTTTTTCAGTTTATATGTTCTGTGTTTAGTCTCTGTAATCGAATATTGAGTCATATGTGTGTGTTCGTATGAACATCAGTGTGTGTAAATGGGTTTTGTCATTTGTTGGATTTTATATAAAATTGAATGTGTGTTTTCCTGCGGATTACCATCTTGAACTTGAATCTCAAATTTCAAGTATCAATTTCAAACACACAAACATAAATTTGAAATTTTTGGTTAAAAAACTTTCGAGTTCATAAACACTGAAAATTGAGATTTTTGCAAAGAAATTGTTGTTTCTGAACAAAGTTCAGTAAACAAAAGTTATTAGAAATCAATTTTCGAGTAGGATTCAAGTTTTTAATAAGTGAATAAGTCCCTGGATCGAAATTTTTGAAAAATATCAGTGTGTGGACTTGGAAATTATTTGAAAACATTTTCTCGATTAACGCAAAATTCGAGAATGAGTTATGTTTCATGCGAGTTGAGTGAAGCACCACTCGAGAAACAATCAGTTTCATTCGGGTTGGTTGCTTCTTGCTTCGAGAAATTTTCATATGTTATTCGAGTTGGGTTCTTTTCAGGACTTGGAAATTTTTTTTCAAAACCACTCGATAACAAGAGTCATTCGAGTTGGACTCATATATTATTCGAGTCCTTTCAAGCTTCATTCGAGTTGAATTCATTCAAGGACTTAGAAGATTTTTCTCACATTCTTGATATATTTTTTCATTCAAGTCTACTACTGTTTTAATCGAGTTGGTCTTATAGTTAGATCGAGAAACACTCATTGATAATCGAGTTGAGTTGTTTTATAGGACTTAGACATTCGAGACTCAATCAAGTTCATTCGAGAACACATCAGTTTTATTCGAGTTGGTCTTAAGTGTCATTCGAGTTGGTAATTAGGTGCATTCGAGAAAAGTCTTCATCATTCGAGTTCTATTCCTGTGTCTAACGAGTTGAGTCATACCTTATCCGAGAAACTTTACATTTCACCCGAGTTTCATACTCAACTTTGTCCAAAAGTTTCTAAGTGTTGGGATTTTAACTTTTTAAGAAAAATTTCACATTTTTCGAGAAATTTTTTTAAATCTGTGTTTTTCTAACATTGGTCTCTAAAAGATTGACTTTAGAATCCTAACAATAATATTTTAATATTATTGTCTGGAATCTCAATGCTTTTAAACAGAAAAACACATATTTTTCTAAGTTCTAGCAAAATGTTTTATTTTTCTATTTGCAGGATTTCATTTGATTATCTATTGAGTCTAACATGTTTATTACTTTTCACAGATTTCAAATGGCATCACCAGCTCAATCCCAACCCTCAAACTCCTCCGATTCACATTCATCATCAAATTACACCCTTGTTTCTAAACCAGTAAAATCCGCATCAGTCACCCGACCTTCACCCTCCACCCTCATTCCAGACAACCAACTTGTTAAACCAAAATATTGCCTACCATTTCGTGATAACAACCATCGCCTTGATACTAAAGTCATAAAAGTCAGCCACCTGATAATTGTAGACATTCAAAAAGGTAATCCTTTAGGATATCTTCTACAATACAAACCTTCAATTCCTCAGGTCTATCTTCAACAGTTTTGGCACGCAGTAAAATTTGTCTCAGCTGATGGTAATTATCACTTTAAGGTTACCATCGATCAATTGAAGACCAAGATTACCTTAACCAGATTGAGGCATAATTTGTTTTTGCCTCGTCGAATCGATACAGTGAATTTCCCAGAATTAGTTGATTTTGAAGATTTTGTGTCAGATGACGAATTGGTACATGATCTGATCTGTCTGAGGTATTCCAAACCACTACCAAAGAATTCTAAGTTCCATAGATTTGGACTTAATGCCGAATGATACACACTTTTTGACATCATCAACCGATGCATGACGTCAAAGCACACTAGGATTGACAGATTTAACATACCCTGTCTAAGAATATTTCATGGAATCGCGTTTAATAAACATTACGACTACGCGCAATGTATATGGGAGGATCTGAAGGAAGTCGTGCTAGCAAAGAGGACAAATAGATCAAGAAAATTTGTCCCTCTTCAAAGGTTTATCCAAATTCTGATCAGAGGCATCTTAAGGGGAAATGAAAATATTCCTAAACGATCAAACACTTAACGGTGCCCTGATTATGTCATGATGAGCTTGCATGAGGTACCAGACTCACCGAATGCCAACATAATGCCAATTCCTGAAGCGTTATTGAAATATGCTGATCCGGAGAGTGAGAATGTGAGGTTATATCGTATAGATCACGCTCCTATAGAGACCCAAGAACCGGAATCTTTTAACCAGGGAGTTGTAGGAGAGGAGGAACTTCAGCATGGGGCTGAAGTTCAGGGAAGACAAACATTGACTGGGGGAGTAGAAGTTATTGAAAGGGGTGGTGAGGGAGAAGCTAGCAGTTCCGATTCAGAACGAACACTATCGAATATTCATGAGGGAGCTGCAGAAGGAGAGGATGATGATGATGATGATGAGGGAGGAAATGATCCAAATGAGGGAGGTGTTGGATTGATAGTTATTGTTGAAATAGCTCGGCAGAGTGTGAGGGATGTTCCTAACCCAGAAAGTCGGGATCAAACCGCATATGTTGTTAGCTCCCAACAGGGAGTTAGCATTGAAATAGTCAGCATCCCACTAACGACTGCACACCACTCTGGCCACTCAGTCTCCTCTCAACAGGAGACTGTTTCAATTTTTCACTGGGATGAAGCTCATTTGCTGTCCGAAAATCCTTTGGATTCTATGGATATTGAAACAAGTACACATCTGCCCGAGTGTACGACTTCTTTTGATGCACAGAGTCTAGAACCTATACAGATTAGGACACTTGAGTCCACTTCATGTGTTGAAGTGAGTGCAGCTAAACTGTGTGTCACTGCCGGAACAACCTTAGTAATGGAATCATTTGTTGCTCCGTCACTTGAAGAGGTTGGAAGTTCAGTCAGAGCTACATCCATGCCAACTTTGAGTACTGGCCACACAAATGTTCTTTATACAAGTTCAACTGTCGTGACAACTGGAAGTTTACGTGACCCAGTGGTTAACCTTTCCTCTTTTGTTACCGAATCTTCTTTAAATCAAGCTTTGAGTGCCGCAGTTGCAGGAGTAAACAGTCATTTGACAGCTCAATTATCAGAAGTCATGTCTCAGATGACCAACATTCACAAATTCTTAAAGGGCAAGTCTGTAGCTGAAGAAACCGTGAAGCAAAAAGATCCAAATGAGGTCATTGAAGAGCTACGAGACTTTGTGTATGAACAGTTTGATGAGATGCGCAAACACATGATGGGGTTGGAGAGCACAGTAATCACAGCCTAAGGAAATTTATCTGAATGAGTATCTATAGTAGAACAGTCTTGTAAGGCTCAAGCTTCTGCTCCAAAATGTAAACATGACGAGCATGATGAAGACTCCGATGATGCTCCTCATGAGGGAGAGAAGAGGAGGAAGCTTGATGAGCCAACAACTGGATTATTAATGATCACTTATCCGAAAAAAGAGGCTGAAACACAAGAAAAAGGAGAAGCCGGAAGCTCCAAAGATAAACCTGCTGATGCTCAAAACGAGCTGAATTGATTCTTCATGAAGATGTTCCAGTTCCTTTAAGCATTCAGTCAGAAATTTATAATTTTGAGGAGTATAATGATTATGATGATGAAGCTCAAGAGCAGATCTTAATGATTCAAGGAATAGAGTGAGAAGTAGAGAAAGAAGTAGAGATTGATTTATCAGATGATGATGACATGTTTGATTTAACTGATATATTTGTACAAGCTGATAGAATTGATGAAGAGGAAAGATTAGTTCAGGAGATATTGAAAGATACTATACCAACACCGACGGTTGAAAAGCCTAAGGTTACAGTTCATGTTAAAGAAGAGGTTGAAGAATTTCCGATGGAGATGTTATCCCACAAGAGGTTACTGAGTTAATGAAGTTGAAGTGATGGAAAGGTTCTATAATGAATACATCTTGGCTAACGAATCAGAAAAACAACACAAATTAAGATTTGAAGCTTAGTAGGTAGTTCAAAGAGAAATCAGAGATATGCTAACTTTGCTCAACAAAGATGAAATTAGTAAGAAGAAGGTTAAAGCATTAGATTTATCTGCGAAACAAATAGCCGAGTATATCAGGAAAAGGAATAAACTTCCTTATCTTGAAGATTACTTGGAGAAGAGAATATTCTGTAAGAAGCAAGCTCCCTGTACGTTTTTGAAACTATTCAGAGTTCTGGAGCCAAATATGCCAAACCTAGTGAATTATGCGAGTTTCTTGCGGAATAAACCTCAGCCGGTGGATAAAGTCAAAAGTGAATTTAGGATAGTTGATTTAATCAAGATTGAAAAAGATCGTTTTGTTCACATCTTCGATCTATCCTACCTTTACCGTGTCAAGAGCAGATGGAAACACCTATTCATTCACTGAAGCTGACATGTTCAATATGCGTCAGGTAGATATTGAAGATTTATTTGATGAGTTGTGTCGTAATAAGAGGAACGAATACTGTAGATTTGCACTCAGGAAAATTTTTCACTTCATGCATACCAAACTGGTACTAATGTCTGTGCAAGATCTACAGATTGGAGTCGAAAGAGGAATGAGAAAGATAAATATTACAGCTCCAAATCGGTTTATCAAGTTTGAAGAAGATTTAAAAGAACTTCAAGTTATTATGGTAAAGCATCCTACGGTTATGTATAAAGACAAAGATAGAAAGCTAAGAGCTATGTGTAGCGTTGAACTCAATAAATTCTGTGATGCTACACTTCAGAAGGTGATGAATGGATTGAAAGGAAAGTTGGCGTCAGATAAGTAAAGGAAGACGAAGAAGGGAGCGTTGAGTGCTAACGATAGAAAACTGATGGGTGAATTCATTTCTAAAATCAATTGGAGACTGTCTGACAGAAAGAGCATCAGGCGGTTTGAGATGAAGTTGGGGCTGGCAAAATGAAGACTTAGTTTATTTCGTCAAAGGGGGAGAATGTTAGACCTTATTTTGATTGATAAAATAAAATAAGTCTTGGGTATTAAGAGTAATTAGTTCAAAGTTGTAATTGACTATAAATAACTTTTTGACTTTTGTAAAAAGGAGATCTGACATTTTCATTTTGGATATTGCACGGAAATCATTGTGAAGGAATTAGGGCTATAGTGTTCATTCTTCAATTTTAACATCTCTGTAATCATTTGATCATAATCAAATCATTCGGTTAGTAATTCAATTCTTGTTCTTAATTGTTCTTATTTGATTATTGATTGAAATACTGGAATTACAAAGCTAATTAAAGCAAAGACGGCTAATAAACAACAACTGTGAGCTGTAGATTTTACTATACACTACATATTTATGTAATTTGAGACTATTTCTATTGTTGACGTTATCACCTTTGAAATTCTATTTAAAAGCTAGAATGTGAAACAGTGCACATACGGTAAGGTGTTGCCCTGTGAAGCATGATAACAAGCTTAATATCATATTTCTATTGCCATATTGTTGCTATCATCTTGCTATCATATACGTTGATATAACTTGACTCAGGACTTCAGACCGAAACTTGACTGATAATTCAGTTGATTAGCTTAGTATCAACACAATTGCTCGGTGTTGAATATTAACTAAACAGAGGCCCAATTATGCTAATTTACATGATGAAAGTATTAAAGTGCTGCAAGCCGATGCTTATTATGAGGATACCTAAACAATTGTTGGCGGCTAGCACAGTACTTAGACATGGTTGATCCCCACCATTATGCGTGGCATGGCGTTATCATCTTTCGTATTCTGAATTACGCTATAGTCTCAATAGCGGCAACGACTTTGGGCCATGTGACCTACACAAGCTTATACGCGCATTATACCTTTAAAGACGTGCCCGACACCTTCATGTGTTAAATAATGCAGCACGTTGTGTACATAATTGCATGTTTATTGTAAATGTTTGCGAACTCACTAAGAAAATAAGCTTATCCTTGTTGTTTAATCTTATTTCAGGTAGAGGAAAAAGCAGCTATTGTACCTACACCTTAGGTTCATATTTCATTGAAGACTGAGATGATGAGATCCATGATTCGACCATGTGGTATTCATAGGAAGATTTCATAACTTGGGTCGCTGGGATTAGCATGTATCTATGATGTTTAGTAGAATAACTTTTAGACTGTGCCTCTGTAACTTAAATTTCACATTCGGTAATGTACTAACTGTTTAATTTAATTTAATCTATCTTAGTTATAGTTGACTTTATATTGTCAACTGAGACCTTAATGTTAAGACCTTAAAAAATTAGGGTCTTACATCAGAATCAGACTTGGAGGACTCAGAAATAAGTTTTAGGAGTTTTACAGCCTTTGAAGTCTTAAGCCTTTTATCAAATTAACAGGGCGAGAGTATCAGATGTAGTTGGTTCATTAACCCTTTTGGTCTCGGACTTACCAAAAACCTCTGATTGATAGGCAACTAAGTTATCAAACAGATCATGGATGTTGATATCATTGATTTCTCAAATTAACAAGATGAATTGCTTCCATTCAGGCTTTAGGGAGTTTACAAATTTCCTATTCATCTCTACTTAAGAATTCTTAACCCCATTCTTTCGGAGCTCATTCATCAGCATACAGTATCGATGATATGTGGTTTTCAGAAGTTCACCATCTTTGACAGAGAACATATCGTAGTTGTTTAGTGTATTTGCCTCTCTCTGTTTAAAGTTCCAATCATTACCTTGCATTTGTCTCTCAATCTCTTCCTGCATCTCACGAGCTGTCATAAAACTATCAATGCTGATATACATTTCATCCAGAACATCGTGGATGATGTGAAAGAACGTGCAATCCTATCAGCCTTTTTACAATTCAGTTTTTCAAGTGTGTAAACAGCCTTTTCTTTGATTCAAAATCCAAGATCAGCCTCGAGTGGAAGATTCTGATCGAAATTTTCTGGACCTTTGTAGATTGAGTCAATAATGTCATCCCTAAGTCATGACGTTCAATATTGTCAAGTAACCGAGATTTCCATGTAAGGTCTACACACTACAGATCTATCTAGACGCGGAACCGTCAAAGAGTGCGGAATCCTCTTTAACGGGTAGACGGAAACAACTCTCACTATGAAACACGGAGACTATCAACGAGCTGCACGAACGACACACGAACGCACCTACTAGAAGATTCTCTCCGAAACGACACTAACACTGATGATAAACTCGAAATCGCTTAATGCTTAATTACTCTCGAACTCTGCAAAAAGTCCACTAATATTTCGAGTCTATCCCTAATTATAGAGGCTAATTTGAGTCTGCCATGGGCCAAACTCGAATCAGGCCCAAGGCCCATTCGAGTTCGTCCCCACTGACACTCTCGAATCTGCCTATGTAAGCATATTCGAATCTGTCTAACTGACCTATTCGAATCTGACCTAGATTCGAATCTTGGTCCTTAGACATTTCGAATTTACCTTTTCACATAATTAACTAAGTATTGAAACTTATGTTTTTAACTTATGTTTGATTTTATCTTTGAACTTTATGTTTGAACTTCTTGTAATACGTTACATCAAGTTCAAACATACAAACAATAACTATCAAACATATATAAACATATATATCAACCACTCGTTAAAACTCAATACTTTGAATATTACTTAAACCAAAATGTTCGATCACTTAGACTGCTATCGTCACACAGGGTGTACCAACAGGCTGCCCCGTGACGATAGCTTCTAACTAACTATTTACATCTTGATTAAGTACTAGCGCTATATATACTACTACCTGCGTATATACCTGCATCTATACAAACTTTTACTACCTTCTGGAACTTCCTGGCTTCAGATCTCCATTCTTCAATGAAGAAGACAGGTTGATCATGCAGCTTCTTCAGGTCATCCTTCGATAGATTTATTAAGTGCAGTGGATCATACACTCTCAAAATCACTTTGTCCTGTGTATCTTCCATGACTGCTTCAGCTGTATTATAATCGACGTACCACCATTTCATGTTGCTCAAAATATTCTGTGGCATCGATTTCATAGGCACCCTTTTCAAGCATTTGACTGGCTTATAAACCATTCTGGCCCAAGGCCTTCCCGTATGAGGATCTGTCATTGATCCATCCTCTACTCTTCTGCCTGATCTCGGCTTAAGTCTTTCAAACTTTCCCGAACGGCCCTCTTTTCTTATTATCTTCGCCATAACCTCAGCATACGGGTCCTCGCCGATATTGATAAGTTCTTTCCATGCTAACTCCTTTACTTCAATCTTGGGCAGTGTATTGAATGCTTTCAGTGTTCGCCTCAAAATAAACAGCTGCAGTTCTCGATCAAAGAACCAGCTTATAATTCCTCCTGAGAAATTTCCAGCACCCGAAATTCTCATTTTCTTCTTCATCTTCAGCTGTTCTTTCTTTTCTTCCTTTTTGAACCAAAGCTTTATCAACTCAGCCCTAGATGGCTCTTTCTCTGCTTCTTCAAGTTCTGAGTCTTCGACTGAGGCTATCTTTATGTCATCTATGTCAATCACATTGTGATTATTGCCCACATATAATTCCGTGATAGGTTGTGAATTTATGATCACCTCGTTGACATTATCGTCCTCGTCCTCTATCACTTCGTCGTCAGATTTCCAATCAACAATCTCCTCAGGAATAAATTCCCCTTCCTCTAACTCCTCTATTTCACCTTCATCATCATATTCCATTAGCTCTTCCTCAATATCTTTCAGCGCATCTATCATGTCGCTCTCCAAAGCCCTTGAGGAACCAGCCTCTCCTACTTCACCTCCCAACTGACTCGGCTCCCCCTGAGACTGAGCAGCCTGAGCAACAGAAAAATCTACTGGCTCATTCTGTCTTTGAGTGCTGGGATCATTGCCTTGGTCATCTTCATTATCATCATCCCTCGGCCGCTCTACTTGATCACGGCATGATGTCTCCCCCTGAGCCTGTATATTTTTCATTAACTGCTCAATTAGGGAGCGCATCGATCTTATCTCAGCCGATTGATCGGCTACAAAAGTCTTCATCTCTAAGTTCTCTTCCTGAACTTTTTCCACAATCTTCTTCAAATCAGTATTCTCCTTATCAAGATCTGCGTTATGCTTCTGAATCTCACCGATTGCCGTCGTTAGGCCGAAGATTTGGATTTCTTGGAAGTCAACTCGAGCTTTTAACTGCAAATACCTTTGATTTTCTGTGTATGTGGATGAGGTGGATGGGATGGATTGAACTGGAATTGGAATGATGGGTGATGGGATGTATGGTACAACATGTGGTGGTGATGGTGGTATGGTGGGTTGAGTAGGTGGAGGTTGGACTGTTTCAGGCTGTGCTACTGAAGCGGAAGTAGATCCTTGCATAAATCGATGACGCTTAGCCCTTTGCCTCGTCACTAATGGAGCAACGTCTTCTTCTTCGAAATCAGAGTCCTCAGACTCCCGTGAGGCTCTCCTCCTTGTAGCTTCTTCATTTATTACCACTACTCTCGATCCATAAGTCCGTATGTGAAAGGACGGATATTCTGGTTCTTTCTCTACTTCTATATCTTCCATATCTTCTGACTCAGTTGTTGACGATGACAAGTCATTACCTGATTGCTCAGGTTCATATTCATCAATTTCCCGAAGCACATCATCTTCTCCTTCCGGAGGTTCTAGTAATTGATCAACCAGTTCAGCAGTTATTTCTTCATTTGCATGAGGTCCAGAAGCCCAGATTTCTTCCAAAGTTTAAGCTATCTGTTCAGTATCTGGTGCTGCACTTGAAGTCCCTGCCTCTTGCTGTTGACTTGTAGAAGGCCTAGATGCCTGAGTTTGACTCGCAGTAGCTCTTTGTCTTCTCCTTTGTTGTTGTGCACGCGGTTGCTGTGGTTGTTGTTGTGGCTGTCTAGGCTGAACTTCCACTTCACCTGCCCAGTTGGCAGTATCTGGTGCTTCAAAGTTCCTATCTAGAACTGCTCCAAACAATGGTCGTTCGACTGGAACTGCCAACTTTCCTCTATGTGAGGAGCAATCAGCAAAAATCCTTTTGTACATCACCACTACACTTTGGATCTCATTTAGCTGCGGCAAATTCGGCAAGAAGTGCCTGATGAGCATCATTATGAACCGAGGATATAGGAGAAATTGTTGCTGTTTTGGAGCCGTGATTTGATGGACGAATTCCGAGAAAAACATTTCAGAGAAGCTGAAGGGCCGATTATAAACTAAAGTGATCATCCCGGATTGGATCTTCGAGACAATATAATCGAATCCAGCTTTCTTGGCCGCAAAACAAACCATGAAAACATGCGCCAGAAACCTCCACTGACCTATAAGCCCGCTCTTCATATACGATGTTTTAGTAACATCCAAGCTGTAACCCATCCTCTGAAAAGCTGCTTGCCTAATACTTAAGGGAAAGTTAATAGGCCCAGACTCTTCTTCCTGAGATCCTAGCTGCAAAACTTGACGCAGCATATCAGCAGAAAACACCAATGGCTGTCCTGCTATCATTGTTCTCAGCACTGTCGGAGTGACGGAACAATCAACTTTTAAGTGCTCGTAAAACTGTCGAACATATGGAATAACAATTTGAATGTTATGAGACAATGCAAATGCAATCCTAGACTCTACTAGGAAATCCATCATCTGACGAAAACCCTGCGCCTCGGGGATATGATGGTCATAGGGAATGACCATATTATGGCTTAGGCACGAATACTCGAACAGCCATATCAACACAATAGATAAACTATTAGAATTATTAAAAATCAATAAACTTGCTTAAATTCAAATTTGTTTTATTTTGAACTTGATTAAGTACAAAATCCAACACAAATGAATTTCTACAAGATTAATTAAATTTAAATTGAATAATTCAAACAAAATGACAAATTCGAACAAGCAGATTCGAAGACACTCTATTTCGAGTTTGATGACAGATTCGAATGTAATGTTCTTCTCGAGTTTACTGACAAATTCGAGAGTGTTCACGAACAGATTCGAAATGTCGGCCCAACTCTTCACCAAAACTCATGATTTTAACCTTTTTGGACTCAGAAAATTACATTCATTAGCCCTACTAGGTACTAATCACAGAGATTTGCATTTAATTTGACTATTTACAGGTCCAAACTTTGTAATTTTGAAACACACGATTTCGACATATAAAGTTTCAAATGTCGGTGATTTTTGGCTTAAATGGTGTATTAAACTACATGAATCTTGTACAACCAAGTTGATTATACCTAGATATATCAGTAGAATCGAACACCCAAGTAAGAAACTCGACAAATTGTCGTTTTTTGTGGAAAACGGTAGACTCGAGGGAATAGATTCGAAATCGCAGATAAATTCGAGAGTATAGATTCGAAAACAGATGTATTAATGACATTACTGTTAACCTATTTATACTACCTAACTTCGAATCTACGGCCAAAGTCGAATCTACTGACAGATTCGAGACCACCCTATTTCGAGTTTAAACTAAACTCGAATAACCCAAAACACTTAGAAAATTTCGAAAATTTTGAAATAAATTTAACTTTTTCAAGTTTTTCAACCTTATTGTGTAACGGAATAAACTATGTCAAATCCTTTACCCTAAGCACAAGATTTTCACGCAGTGTTTATTTTATTCAACTGTGAATGCACCCTCGGTTATTTTTGACCTTTTTCCTAAGAAGATTAAAAAATAAAATAAAATAAAATAAAATAAAATAAAATAAACTAAGGTAAAAATAAAATAAAAATAAGTAAAAAAGAAGATTTTTAAAATTTTTGACCAAAAAATTTAACTTAGACTTAAACTGCATTTACTACAATGTACAATCTATGCTAAACGCTAAACAAAATATTTTTGATGAGTATAGTCAAAGAAAGGTTCAATCAGATAGCGATGTCAGATACTCACTTTCAGTACTTGAACTTTCACACTTAGGAATTTTTGATTCCTTTGATTGTTTGTCGTGACATAACCATTTAGCCGATTGTTGGTATTTACCCCTTTAAACATGCTACATTTCGGAATATCCCTTGGCATTTTTATTTATCATGAAATTATCTTACGTGACTCAGACATAGACATACTTTTATGATCAAGGCATACAGACAAAGATTCTAACTTGTTGGTATTTGCAAACTTTCTTTAAAAGACAAACATCGGACACAGGTCTGTATTTTCATACAACAAAGTGTCTTAGTTTGACTTAAGGTTTATTCTTAAAGCTAGCAAGACAGCGGTGACAGGTCTCTACCGACGTACAACAAAGCGACGTATCTTGCTAACCCGAATCTAAACAGAGGCAACAGGTCTGTACTTACGTACAACAGAGTGATTACATGTTTTTGACTCTTAATGTTATATGATTTTTCTATTCTTTCCATTTTAAGATGTATTTGATGTGGCTATACATCCCTAGAAAGTTTGCATACCTCATTTAGACTCAAAGTTTGTATGTCTTGTACATAAAAATTAAGACTGATTGGTCGTACATCTAAGTTAGTGACACGTTTGACTTTTTCTTGAATATTTTATTTGCCTTTGGACTCCCTATGTGTATTATGCCTACCAACACATCAAACTAAAATAAAGTATAACACTTAGAATTTTAGGTGCATTATGTGTGAAGGCCTAAACACCTAGAGTTTGTAACGATTGAGCTAATTTTCGTCACTTTAAACCTATGCATCTAAGACTTAACTCTTTTCTGATATTCTCTTTTTTTGTATTTTTATGATTTTCTCTCTTTTTTCTTTTGTTTTTCATAAGAAATAGCAATAAAAGAAGATAACCTACTAACTTACTAAAAGTAGAAACTTACTAAAAATAGAAACTATCCTAAATTAGCAGACTTACTTTAAAAAGAAAGAAATACTACAGCTATAAAAGAAATAAACTACTACTAAGGTCAAATTACTCTGGGTTGCGCATTCCATTTAGTTGAATTAAATATTCAAACCGTGACTTATCAAAGGCTTTGGTAAATAAATCAGCATTATTATCCTCCGTTGCCACTTTTACCAACTTGATTAAGTTCTTTTCAGCACAATCACGAATATAATGATGCCTAATGTCTATGTGCTTTGTTTTGTTGTGTTTAACTAGATTATTCGTTATAGCAATTGTAGATTGGTTATCTATCCTAATAGGAGTTTGAGTGTAAGCCAAACCGTAATCCCGCAATTGTTGTTGTATCCACAGAACCTGTGAGCAGCAACTACCAGCAGCAACATACTCGGCCTCGCACGTTGACACGGCTACCGACGTCTGTTTCTTGCATTGCCAAGAAACCAGTCTCCCTCCTAGGAATTGACAACCTCCAGTTGTTGATTTGCGCGTCAAGCTGCATCCTCCGTAGTCAGAATCCGTGAACGCCTCCAACTCTAGATCTCCCTCCGCGTGATACCAAAGTCCCAGCTTCGGTTTCGACTTGAGGTATCGTAGAATCCGCTTCACAGCTTTCATGTGCATCTCCTTCGGATTGGCTTGAAACCTAGCACAAATACACACAGCAAACATGATATCAGGTCTTGAAGCAGTTAAATACATAAGCGATCCAATCATGGCCCGATATAACGTCGGATCCACATCGGTATCACTTTCAGTACCCGGTCTGAGATTGTGATTCACTTGAATCGGTGTGCTGAAATGGGCAGTCAATTTTGTTCCTTCCATCCCGAAGCGTTCTAATATGTCATAGACATACTTCGTCTGATGGATAAACATCCCTTCCTTCTTCTGGTCGACTTGTAAACCCAAAAAGAAATTTAACTCTCCCATTGCACTCATCTCGAATTTCGACTTCATCACCTTCTCGAAATCTTTGCACATCTGTTCGTCTGATGATCCAAAAATGATATCATCGACGTACACTTGTACCAAGATGAAGTGTTCTCCTTTTCTCTTAACGAACAGCGTACTATCTATCCTAACCCTTTCAAACCCGTTCTCTAATAAATGGTTGGATAGAGTCTCGTACCACGCCCTTGGTGCTTGATGCAATCCATATAGAGCCTTATCTAAGCGATATACTCTATAAGAATATTTTGGATCTGTAAATCCGGGCGGCTGTTCTACATACACCAGCTCCTTCACTTTCCCGTAGAGGAAAGCACTCTTAACATCTAGTTGATATACCTTAAATCCCTTGAAGGAGGCAAACGCCAGAAACAACCTAATGGCTTCCAGCCTTGCTACTGGTGCAAACACCTCATTGTAATCGATTCCCTCCTCTTGGTTGAAACCCTTTACAACTAACCTAGCCTTGTTGCGAGTGACTATACCCCGATTGTCTCTTTTGCACTTAAAAACCCATTTGGTTCCTATGGCAACTTCCCCTCGAGGTAATGGAACTAACTCCCACACTTCTAGTTTCCTAAACTGTGAAAGTTCTTCCTGCATCGCTTCAACCCAGGAGTTATCCTTAGGTGCCATTTGCACATTCTTAGGCTCTACTTGCGATATGAAACAAGAATAGAGACATGTATGATATGCCTCGGAGTCGTTTATCATTGACAACAACACAGTGTTGTTATTTAAACTACCCCTAGTCCTCCCACCCTCGTTAGGATTTCCTATGATGCTTTCTATAGGATGGTTCTTGTTGATCCTAGAGGTCTCTATCTCGTCAACAGTCAGATTATCTCCTAAGTTAGATCCTATTTCACCTAATGGGGGAACAGTCTCAGATTCTACATTTTCCTCCTCGTGGACATTTTCCTCAGAGTTCGAACTTGTTTCCTCAGCCTGATTCTCAGTTGAAGGTGCCTCTGGATTAGTAACTTCTGGAGATCCATCTTCAGTCGCAGTAGGTTCGGATGTGGATTGAAATGTAGTCCTCGGAAAGGTATGACCTTCGTCATTCAGATGCAACGTCGCCATGTCCTTTTCGATTGTACCTGCATTTTCATCCAAAGGAATGTTAAATGACTCAATAATTTATCATAGTCAAATATCCATTCCGGACCTGTTTGGGGTTCATGTGTATAACTTGTGACTTCAATGTTATACACAATCTCTACTGTACCATTTGTTTTGTTAAAAACCCGTTTGTTTGGTGAGTTCGGCACATAACCTAGGAAGTATCCTTCGTCAGCCTTTTCACCAAACTTAGGTTGATGTTTTGTACGCAGTAAAGTACATGGTACCCCAAACAGTTCGAATCCAGTTAATTAGGTGGCCGTTTATTAAAAATTTCATAACAGGTTTTGTTCAAAGATTTGACAGTTAGGACCCTGTTTAAAATATGACATGCGGTATTCACTGCCTCCCCACAAAACATGGTAGGAAGCTTTGAATCCGACAACATAGTCCTAGCTGCCTCAATCAGTGTCCTGTTTTTACGTTCGGCCACCCCATTTTGTTGAGGCTCATATGGTGCACTAAATTGATGCACTATGCCCTTTGATAGGCAATATACACCAATTACAGTGTTTTTGAACTCAGTTCCATTATCACTACGTATCCTTTTAACCCGTGTTCCGTAGGAATTCTCCACTTGGTCTAAGAACCCGATGAGCTTGGAAGCCGTCTCGTCCTTTGTACCTAGAAAGAAAACCCAAGAAAAACGTGAGTAATCGTCAGTGATAACTAAACAAAACCAACTACCTCTTATACTCCTTTTGTTGATTGGACCGAAAAGATCCATATGCAACAAATTGAATGTTGAGGTTAGGGAGTTCTGCGTCTTGGACTTGTGTGTCTTCTTATGTTGTTTGCCCTTCTTGCATGGTAGACACTTGTCCTCGAACTGAAAGCTCTTCATAGGCACACCTTGCACCAACCCATTCTTCGTTATGTAGTTCATTTTTCTTAGGTGCAAGTGAGCCATGCGTCTGTGCCACAACACTGATTCAGTCTCCGAAGCTTTTGACAATAAGCAGATCGGTCCCATCGAAGTATCCGGCTTGTTCATATCGAGCATGTACAATTCATTCTTCCTTGGAGCCCGCATCAATATCCATTCTTCAGGTATCTTGAATCCCGGTTTTAGCACTAACGCTTCAGTGTCAGTAAAAAGCACTGAATTCTTCCTATCACAGATTTGAGATACACTAATGAGATTATGAACCAGTTTATCAACGTGATAAACTTGATCCAAGGTAATCGTCCCATTAGTGACTTCTCCAGTACCAGTGATGGTTCCTCCTTTATTTCCCGCGAATGATACAAATCCCCGATTCCCAGCCTTGAAGTCTGTAAGGAGACTTCGTTCCCCTGTCATGTGCCTGAAGCATCCACTGTCGATGAACCATTTGTTGTTTGGACCTGTGGTAATCTCCTGCACATGAAAGAAAATAGGTTAGTTATCACGGGGAACCCAAGTTATAACTGACTTGGTAACACCATTCTCGTCCACATACTTAAACTCTTTCAAATACCCATCTCGCCTTTCAGGTGACTTGGGTCGTTGAACAGGAGTTTGTTGTGGTGCCGAGTGATGTAAATTCACTCTTTGCCTTTGAGTAGGCATTGGTTGTGGAGCTCTCGAATAATTCCGATTATATTGCATTTCAGATTGTGATCCCTGAGCTCTTACCGGTGCGTAATGTCTAACAGGAGTATGTGACCTAACTGGAGTGTGTGCCCTGCTAGGTGTTGTGCTCCTATAGGCTTGTTGAGGTCCTGACCTAGATTGATTAATGACACGATTCGGTGAATTTGTCCTAACCACTTCTTTTGGTCCAACCTTTACCGGTGTTTGTTTCACAACATGTTTTGGTGCAGCCTGCGCGGTTTTCTCGGTACTCTGAGAACTACTAGTGCTCGCCACACTTGTTGAGGGTTTAGGCTGTTCTGGCTTCACTGTCTTTGGTGTCGTATCAACTTTCCTATGTGGACAGGTAGAAGCGACATGCCCCCTCTCATGACATCTAAAGCATGACATTTTGTCAATTGGCTTCTTTTGTGAGCCCTTACTCTTAGGTGTGTCACTTGTGTCCTGGTCTTTGTGAACATCTATCGTGACTGGTTCATCGTCCTGATCATTAAAATCAATTTTATGTTTCCCTACAGGTGTTTCACTGGAGGAAGCCACAAATTTGACTTTCTTAACCTTGACGGTTGTATCAGTCACCTTAGGTGTATTGTCTCTTACAGGCTCAGATATAGGTGCATGTATGTCCTCTAAGTCTACTGATTTATCAGTTTTCTCCTGAGGTTGAGGCACGTAGTTTGCATTAAAAGGTGGAGGAATTTCATGAAATCCTAGACCTATAGGCTTTTTAGATTGACGTTGAGCATCTAAAACTTTCCCTAGGTTAAGACTTGAATTCCTAAACTTTTCTAACTTACTATTAGCCTCTGCTACCTTCACCTTTGTTTCAGCTAGCTCTACTTCTTTTGTCTTAAGATCTTTGGTTAAGGCCTCTACGTGCTCATACATCAGTTCTAATCTTACGCACTGCTCACTCAGCTTGTCCTTCAGAACTATTACATCTTGAGCATCAGCTTTTAAGTTTTTCCTTAAGATCTTGCTTAATGTCATTCAGGCTAGCATTATCAGCCTTTAAAGACTCATTTTGAGCAGTTATGGTTTTATGTGATTCTAAGACTAGATTTAACCTATCGTTAGAAGTAACACATAACAAGCATAATTCATGAAAAAGAGAGTAAGTCAGACTAACCTTTGTGTGGTCGGATTCCACGTTGGCCATTTGAGCGGCAAACTCCAGAAGTGTCTGATCATTCGTCTTCTCCACCCACATCGGACTGATGTCCCTTATGGTCTGATCTTCCCCTTCACATCCATTCTCCGTGACTTCAGCCATAAAAGCCCGAGCATTTGATTCCGGATGTGAGCTCCGGTCATAGGTACCATCCAGCTGTCTGTCTGATGTGACATTTGACAATAGACCAGCTAGATTGGCTTCACCGGCAGATGAACTCGGAAGGTATCTCTGAGACTGATTCTGAAACTGTCCATGATGCTGATTCTGCCCTTGGTATGTATCTACCTTCGGTCTCTGACATTCCCTGGCGAAGTGTCCCAGACCTTGACAATTGTAGCACTTTACCTTGGACTTATCAAATCCAATCCCCTTATTGTTCATAGTCAGATTCCTCCCAGTTCGTTTGATTAATCTTTTAACCCGTTGGGTTACCATGGCCAGTTGCCATTTAAGATCCATTTCCTCAAGATCGTCAGGGTCGACCTGATCATAGTCTTCATCCCAGAGAGCAGGATCGTTTATCTTTCCCTGAACGCAGTTCCCGTATGCGGCCACAAATGAAGCAAGCAAGTTCAAATGTTCTTCCGCTGATTTAGCGCTCATGGGCATCTTAGAGTAGCCCTGAGATGTTGAAGCCTGAGATGCTTGAGGTTGCTGTTCTTCTGATTTTCCCAACCCTAAGAACGCTCTGTTCAGTGTGTCATCAGTCTCTGCTGGTGACGACGTTTCTCCGGTGAAAAACGCTGTAGCAGACTTCAGATCAGCTGCGGCTGAGGGTTTTGTTGATTTTCCAAAATACATCGCTGGATTCAGGACTTGTTCGTAATCCGTTTCGGCCTTCAGTAGCTCGAAATGATAAGCTCGCAACGTTCCCACTATATCCTCCAATGATTGGGTATAATACTTGTCCTCATTAAGCTTTATCATTGCCACGTACATAGCCCATTTGGCTGGTAAGGCATCAAGAAGCTTATTGTTCTTGTCGGTGTCAGTATACTCAATCCCATGACTTTCAAGTTCCGTCAACAGATGATAAAAGCGAGTGATGACGTCATCTAGCTGTTCATCCTTCAACGCCTTGAAAATCGCAAACTGTTGTTTCAATAATTCCATGTGCTTCCTTCGTACCCTCGGATTACCCTCACACCTTTTCTCCAGTGACTCCCAAAGTTCCTTAGAAGTCTTTTGAGTCCGAAATGTGTGTAAAATATCCTGAGGCAACGCCATTCGAATTATCGAGAAAGCTCTGTTCTCGGCTTCATAAAGTTTCTTATCATCTTCTTTCATCATCTGATATGATAAGACTCTCTGACGGCCTTCAACTTCAGAAATTGGTGGAATGTATCCTTCGTCAATACACACCCACATGCGCATGTCATTGAAACGCACAAAATCGGCAAAGCGATCTTTCCACCAATAGTAATCCTCGAGTTTCATCAGCTTAGGCGGAGTGTTTGCCTTCCCGACCTCGTGGTCCATTTCCAGAAACTTTTGAAGATTTGACATCGTCTCGAAAGTAATTGAATTGTAACTTAATTAATTTAATTCGAAACTAATTTAATTTAATTCTTTCGAATCTAGGTTGATTCGAATATAATTAAATTTAAATTTATTTGGGATTAAATTCGATTAAGTTTTGTGATTCAATTAAATTCGAAACTAATGACAGATTCGATAGTCCTCAAACTCGAAGGTCAAAGCAAACTCGAACACTCAGTAGATTCGAAGCCCTATTCGACTCTTAGTCCAAATTCGAATCAAACTCGAATGTCAGCAGACTCGAGAACCTATTCGAAACTAGCACAAACTCGAATTAAACTCGAAACAGTGTTTATCAAACTCGAGAGGAGCGGATTTTGGTTAGACTCGAGACTAAGAATAACCCTAATTACTCCTAATAGATTCGAGCGCCGCAAACTCGAAAAACGGCTAATACTTTGATTTCTTAACGTTTTGCAGATTAAATCAATATTTTTACAACGAAAAATATTGATTTCGATCAAAAACGCGAAAAACATAAAGTATTTTCCGGATGACTATTTGCTAAGCTCGAAGAACACGAAAAACACGAATTGGAGAGAAAAACCGTCCAAAAGCGTCAAGAAACCTAGAATGTATCAAGATGAACACGAAGAACACCAAGAACACCCCGTAGGCTCTGATACCACTTGTAAGGTCTACACACTACAGATCTATCTAGACGCGGAACCGTCAAAGAGTGCGGAATCCTCTTTAACGGGTAGACGGAAACAACTCTCACTATGAAACACGGAGACTATCAACGAGCTGCACGAACGACACACGAACGCACCTACTAGAAGATTCTCTCCGAAACGACACTAACACTGATGATAAACTCGAAATCGCTTAATGCTTAATTACTCTCGAACTCTGCAAAAAGTCCACTAATATTTCGAGTCTATCCCTAATTATAGAGGCTAATTCGAGTCTGCCATGGGCCAAACTCGAATCAGGCCCAAGGCCCATTCGAGTTCATCCCCACTGACACTCTCGAATCTGCCTAAGTAAGCATATTCGAATCTGTCTAACTGACCCATTCGAATCTGACCTAGGTTCGAATCTTGGTCCTTAGACATTTCGAATTTACCTTTTCACATAATTAACTAAGTATTGAAACTTATGTTTTTAACTTATGTTTGATTTTATCTTTGAACTTTATGTTTGAACTTCTTGTAATACGTTACATCAAGTTCAAACATACAAACAATAACTATCAAACATATATAAACATATATATCAACCACTCGTTAAAACTCAATACTTTGAATATTACTTAAACCAAAATGTTCGATCACTTAGACTGCTATCGTCACACAGGGTGTACCAACATTCCACAGAGTGTATCTTCCCCGGTACAAGGTTGGAGGTCTAACATCTAATCCCATGGCTAGTGTATTGTGATTCATGTTGAAAGCTTCTTTGATCAAGGTTGGTAAATGCTTATGAAAACTTAAGAACACAAAAAAAGAATGTGAGACTTAAAAAAATATTCTAAATGTGTGATAAGTTGCAACTCTTGGATAAAGCTTTATCCGCGAGTTTTAACTTGTGGATGATAAAGACTTAGAAAAACATTTTATGATTTTTATGCACACTTTGGTACCTAAGAGTTGTAACTCTCGGATGAAACATCAATGATAAAGTCCTTAGAAAAATGAAGTGAACAGTTGTGTGTGATATGGGATCTGACAGTTGTAACTCTCGGATACGCTTGAGTGACTTAGAAATAATTTAAGTGACAATGAGCAGTTAGAGGGATCCGAGCTCGGATTATGCATGAAGTAAATGAACACTTAGAAAAATATTCTATTCTGAAAAAATTAGTTAGTTGTATCCGAGAGTAGTAACTCTCAGTTATAACTATGTAATTTTAACAGTTGAAACTTTTTGAAATTTTAACAGAGATAAAACAGGAATCTGATTGATTTTTATGATCAAACAAACATTCTTTCACGAATTTGTGATTAAACAGTATGATGTTCACCCGAAGAAATATAGTATCAAACGGGCATTAACCACAAATAGTTCAGAAATATTGATTTTAAAGATCAAAGAGGTGTTTTCTTCTATGAACACGAAGAACACTCAACAACACAATTTTTAAAAATTCAGTAAAATTTTTAGATTTGTTAGCATATACATATGAAAATCAGCAATAAACACTTTAAAACCAACCTTTAGGCTCTGATACCAATTGTAATTTCTAGTTTAGATTAAGCATTCAATAATAAGAAAACATTCATCAAGAACATTAAGAACAATATAAAGAACATTATGAATAAATGATGAACAAGATGAATACCTTAAGAACAGTTAAGTAAAGATGAATTCAATATTAAAACCAAATGTCTGCCAAACTTCTTATGATTACATATATTAAAAACTAAACCTATTACAACCTTTATATAAACAAAACAATTAGACTTGGATTCAAACTCTTAACCATTTGACCCATGGGTTGACCTTTTAGGTCATTCACCCATTTACATATAAGTTTGATTCCTTACACTTAAGCCACAAAACATATGTTTACTAATTACATTTTCTGACATTGAAACTATCACAATTCTAATTCTAATAGCTAAGTTGAAGAAGTTGGAGGACTCTATGCTAGGCACAAAATGGCCTCGATCAAACCTGTTCTATATCATAGGGGGAGATTATTAATCAAACCCGTTTTGATACACTCAAGGGTATAATTTAAGGCCTCTTAATGCCTAATTGAAACCTAAAAGTTATTTGCAATATAAGCCCAAAGCTGCTCACCCTGTTGCATTTGTTGTAACTAAGGCAGATTGTCCAAGCTATCCTAATCTGTTGGACAGGCTGGACATAAACTGTCTACGTTGCTCATGCCTGTTAAGCAGCTTGGACAAAATCTAAGTATTCTGTTCTTTGTGAACAGAATTTGTTCTTTTTAAACAGGTTATACACTTTATGGAATATGTTTCCATGTCATCATGTAAAGTCTTGGACATGAAGATCAGTTTACAAGTCAAAGACAGAGTGGAAAATCAGTATCTGCCTACACTGCTCAAGCTGTTCTGAAACACGAAGATAAAGAGGATATTTGAAAATGGGTGACAGAACATTTATTATATCAAAATGGCTATACAAGAAGAGGAAATGATTAAAGTTGACATTCCTTTTTTAAGGTAAAGCAATCTGCAACAGAGACAAAATGAAAAAAGACAAAGATTCTGCTATAAAGGACAAATGTTGTTTTGTCATATTGTGCAGAAAAGGTAACTTGTCTTTTTGCAAAGGCACTCCACTATCTCTGCATCCAATGAGGGAGTTTCACCAGTATTCTCTGAGAGAGTATAAATGGAAGCTTCTAAGGAATGTGAGATAACCAAGAGAGATATCCAAAATGTGCAAAAGAATTGTGTTTTCATGCATGCAAAGTATGCTTAGAAAATAATAGTTGAGTGTGTCCAAGCTGTTCTTGTTCAAACTGTCTGTCTGTCTTGTAAAAACAATGAGTGCATCTTAGTGAGTGAAGTCATTGTAACTAGTCTGAGTGTGCCTTAGATTAGTTGTCTATCTGTTGTTTCTATCATCTCAGCTTTAGCTATTCCGCAGTTCAAGCTTGTTTGTAATTAACACTTGTTGATATATACATACAAACATCGAGAAAGTGTGTTGAATTTTAAATAGGTGAAGGAGCATCATCATCAGCTAAAAAGCAGTTGTTGACCTTGCAGAAACTGAGGCACTAAGCTCTCTTGACAACTGGAATCCTATCATGATGTACAATTTATAAAATTTTAAAGATTACAATCATGATGAAAAAGAGAAAATGTTTGATTATCTGCTTGTTGATCTCAAAGTTGCTGTTGAAAAACAGGATATTTTTAAGTTTGGAATTTCTAAGCTGAAAAATGAAATTGAAATCAAATCTAATGAACTTGACAGCTTTCAGAAGATGAAAACTAAAGTTGATGAAGTAAAAACATATCAACTTTGTTTTATTAGAAAAGAAAAGCAAATCAGACTTAAAGTACTCTATAATTTAATGAATCATATAATCGTGGTGCTTTTCTAATAAAAGAGTAATTCAATGTATTATTGAACAAATTACTGCTCAAGTACAAGCAATTCTCGGAGTTGACATTGATACAGCTTCTTAATTTTTTAGATCAATAAACTGGAATCTGATCTTTCTACACTTGGTGAGCTTCCAAGTACATTTATTCAAAACATAAATGGGAAAATGGTTTCAACAAAGAGGTTTATCAGACCTCAAAATACTCATTGTTCTTTTGAGGGTGTTGTGAAACATGATGATGGGATAAGTTTTCCTTCAAGCTTCACTATAATGTGCTTACCACTCCTACATGAACTAATTTGTGGCAATAGTGTCAAGCCTAGTGTCAAGGCTGCTAAACCTATTGATAGATCAGGTTCTAATGATAAGACCTATGACGAAATAAATGTACCACCATTTAGTGCTGGAGAGTTTAAAAATAAATTTTCCAAAAGAAAACAACATGCCTTTAACAAGTGTAAGTCCCATGTGACAGGCGAAGCTACTATGATTGCAAATAAGTTTTCAAAACATTGTGGCAAGTTAGTTTTAAACGAAAGTATCATAAAACCCAAACAAAAGGATTTTGCAACTACTAGTCTGCATAAATAATCAATTCTCAGTAAAGGCAAAGGAAAAGTCATTGCCAAACCTGAGAAGTTTGGAAATAAGTTTTCCAAAAATAGTGATGGACAGAAAGTTAAAAGCTTCCTTTTTTTTTGCCTTTGTCCACCCAAAATGGAAAAGAAATTATTTCTAAAGATAAAACTTCTAGAGATCTGTTCTCCACAAATGAAACATGCTCTATAACTTACAAAGAAAATTTCATTATCATTGCTGAGCAGTTTAGAAATAAGTTTTCCCACAAAGGCACTAGTTTTTTTCAAAGAATGCAACAGTTTTCAAACTTTGTTGACAAGACTATTACTAGCAATCCAAAATGTGTTCTGGAAGTTCTTCTTCCGAAAGACCTAAAAAGAGTAAATGCTACAGGTGTGGAAGAAAAACTCACATGGCCAAGGACTGTCCTGAAATATTGGATAACTGGCCTATTGATCTTGCTAACTCTAACACTGCTAAACCAAGCAGTGTTTGAAGTAAGAATGTCAACGAGGAAAGTATTAAAACTGATACTATACTCATAGAAGACATTATTATTGATCTAAGTGGTCCATCAATAGTGATTGATGAAGATGATGAACCCATCTCTGTGATGGGTTCTCCTAAGAAATAATATTTCCATTTCTCACTTTGGAGGTTAAGCAACCAAATCAAATTTGGTAGTTGGACAGTGGCTGGTCTGACCACATCACAGGTTGCAAAGATTTGCTAAGTGATTTTATGCCTAAAAAATGCCCAAATGTCACTTTTTGTGATAATGTCCAATGATCTACAGAAGGGTATGGTACTCTCCAAGCAGGTGATGCAATATTTAACAAAGTAACCTATGTGTCTGGCCTAAAACACAATCTAGTTAGCATAAGTCAACTGTTTGATATTGCCCACAAAGTTAACTTTGATGAGAACCTTGGGTACATACTAGATCCTAAGGGCAAATTATGTTGTGTGCACAAAGAAAGAAAGGTTCATACATTGTAAACACGGAGTTTGTTGATCAATTAACAAAGACTTGTTTATCTCCAAGACAAATGCATACCTTGTTGATCAAGGTAAGAAAAGTTAGTTTAAGAATTAAGTTTTCTTGGATGAACTTAAAATACAAAAATCGGAATCAAAATCTGATAAATTGAAGTTGCATGTATGAATTTGCAGGTGAAAGACATCATTTAAAGTCTCTGGAATTATTAGAAACAAGAATCATCAACAGATTTAACCTAAAAAGGTAACAATTAAAAAATTTGAATGAAGTTTTGTGTTCTTAATGTGTTTCTTAAGTTTTGGTCAAATCAGGGAAGAAATGAGTGTTATTGTTAGGAAAAAAGGTTTAGAAACACTTGATATATGATAAAATATCGTTGGTATGGATTGCATGTTGATAAAAATGAATTTGGTGAATTTTTTAGCAAACACCGTAGGTTTTGATGTGCTGAACTGCACGTTGACTCTTCAAGTCGGGCTAGGTGACTCGGCGAGTCACTATGAACATCAACCTGGAACTTTCTTTTAAGTGTTTGTGACCCAAACTTCGGGTGGGAACCAAGTTTCGAATATGACCCAAACTTCGAGTGAGGGCCCGTACTTCGGGTGGGTTATATTTCAGGTTTAAGTGAACTTCCAAAATGGGGATCTAAAATTTAGACCTTGACTCGTGAGTGACTCGGCGAGTCGAACATAGATATAGCGAACTTCGGTTCTGATAAAAGGGACCCAAACATTTCGACTAAAAATCAAAATTTTTAGATAAATTTAACTTTATATAAGAACTTCAGGTTATGGGATCTTCAGACAATCAGACCTAGTAAAGATCCAAACTTGGGGTTTTATTTATGAACTTCAGATGATGGATCCGGAGCTGGACTTTAACTTATAAAATTTGACTGAAATTATTGATAAATAGGCACTAATATTATTGTCCTACAACTGATATGACAGGTCTTTTGTGGCGTTGTTAAACACATAGTGGGGTGAGAACTTGATCAAAGAACTATTAATGATAAACTGTGATTCCAGTTGAAAGTCCAAATAGAAATAATAAATAATTGAAGCTTATTAAGGCACCCACTGTGAGTACTTAAGATTGTGTATGTCTACATTGTTTTATGCTAGCTATTGTTCATTGAGGCATTTGATTCATTTTCGTTTGACACTCTACTGACTTGCGTTTATTTTGATGCACATTGTTGTTTGATTACTTGTTATTACATTTTCTGTTTTATTTGTTGTGCATCAACGTGATAGGCTTTCAGGTTATAACTGGTAATTCTATTCTACCGAGACTATATGACATGGAGCTAATCCCTGTATGGTTTCGAAGGGTAGGTGTAGCATCCCCGATGGTAAATTCTGCCTCAATTGAATGTGTTGTCCTGTTAAATGGCACGGTGGAGCTTCGCGCTCATATGTGTTTTCGTACTTCGTGTACGAAGGGGTGCACAACATTTGTCGCCGATGTGACTCGTGTGTGCTACATAAAGACTTGTAGAATATACAATCTCTGTAGTCACTAAACATTGCTTATCCTTTAGTTTTTTCAGGATAAGGTAAATCCGCTGTTGGACCTTCTAGCTAGGTCAAAACTTGAAGTACTTGAGGATCTCTACTACTCAACCGGTAACCGAATAATGGAGATTCCATTGGAATGTTTGGGATGGTTGTAATAAACTTTGAGTATGTAGACTTAGAATGGAACCTTGTAGCAACGTAGTGTGTTTGGCTTTAATTTCATGTAAGTATTTTCCTATTTCTTGTAATGTACTAAGTATTTGGGACTAATGTTTGATTATGGGTTGTATGTTAAATCCTGGGTGATGTGTTTGTGGTTATTGTGACAAGGGTTTCACAACGAATGGTATCAAAGCAGTAGTTTTAGATTTCAAGTGTCCGTGAGTTCTTGGTCTCAAACATAGGTGATGACATGTTAGTGATTTTAAGTGACGATCTGAACTAAGATATGATACGATCTAGTAATTATAAAAAATTGACTTTCATACGGGACAACGGGTGGTACTTAAATAAGTGATATTATTACTAAACAATTTATATGATTTAAATTTTAGAACATGTCTGGAGAAGGAATGACACCACTAGAGATGATGCAATCGATGATTGCTGAACAAAACCAGATGATTTCAGGATCAATTTCAGGCTCGAGATGAGGCCGAAGCTAAAAGAAAGGAGGATAAAAGAAAAAGTAAAAAGAACAATGATGACAATGAGGATCAATATGACAACACTGGGTCATCAAGTAAGCCCAGGGGTTGTAGGTTCAAGGATTTCAAAGGAAATGATGCGATGGAGTTCGATGGCCTGGGAGATGTTGCTGCATTAGAATGGATTACAGCAACTGAAAGGACATTCTAAATCAGTGATTATGCTGAGGATGACATGGTCTGATTTGCTACAGCCATGTTTTCTCAAGATGCAGTCATGTGGTGGAATTCTATGGTTAATGCCTTAACCTTGAAAAAAGTGTCTGCTATGACCTGGGCTGAGTTCACAGATATATTTACTCAGCCATACTGCCCGGCTGATGAGCACCGTAGACTGGAAGCTAAATTCATGACATTGACACAAGGTACCAAAACAGTGTCACAATATGCGGTGAAATTTATGAGGATAACTCCGTTCGCGCCTCATCAAGTTGAAACTGAAGAAAGAAAAGTGACCAGATTCGAAGCCGATCTGGACTTGGTGATTAGAAGGGTTATGAGTAACGTTAGATACCCTACATTTGATGGCCCACTGGAAGTCACTAGGAACGTTGAACAAATTCTAATAATGTCTGGTTACACGATTGGGTCTGCTGCTACTGCTGGTAATCTTTTACTCGGCCGTCACCACCAAAACATCAACGTGAAGGGGGTTACTCTTGTTCTTCGCGGTCATCTCGGTATTCTCTGCGACAATCATACCGTTAACGTTCTGCTTCTTCACATCGGGCTCGTGCATACTCAATTAACACGGAGCCGCAGTACTGCAATAACTGTCGTCTTGCTCGTTATGGTCGGTGCACAAATGGACGTGCCTGCTTTTGTTGTGGAGAATTGGGACATTATCATAGTGAATGTCCACAGAAACCCGATGCCAGCCATAAGCATGGTAAATGGGGGCATTATAGTAAGAATTGTTGAAAGGAAGCTTCAGCTACTCCATCTTCAACACGTTCTTCCGGCGGATCAAGTGGTGGTTCAGTTAACCGCAGAAACCAACCACCAAGGACACCTGCTCATGCATTCCAAATCACCACAGAGGAAGCTAAGGAAAACCATGAAGTGGTCATGGGTATGTTTATTGTTAACTCTATCCCAGCACGAGTGCTGTTCGATTCTGGTGCTAACTGGTCATTTGTATCTACTACTTTTGCTCAACAACAGTGGAAGCCTTTGTCTAAGTTATCAGTTGTATTAGACGTTGAGACTGCTAGTAACACTCTATTTAAGGTAGATTCATGTTTAGCATAATTGTACCTTAGTAATTGAAGATGTAGTCTTCAATCTTGACTTAATTCCGATTAAATTCTGAGAATTTAATGTGATGATCGGGATGGGCTGGTTGATTAAGAATGAGGAACACATAGTTTGCAAGAAAAGATTGATAAAGATAACTACTCCGGAGGGGCGAAAAATCTGTATATACGGAGATAGGAGAAGAGGGGATATGTATCTGATGACTTTTGCTAAGGACCGAAAGTTGATCACTAAGGGTTGTGGGTTACTTTTAGCTTATGCGATTGATGCAAAGGCTGAAAAGAAAACTGTGGCCTACGTGCCTGTTGTGTCTGAATTCCTGGATGTGTTTCTGGAAGACTTGTATGGCATGCCACCTTGTTGGTACACTTGATGTGACGACAGCATTCAAGTTTTGTAATAGATAGTCATTTGTAATATATGGTGCCTTATTAATACAAGCATGGTTGTTTGTTCATATTTATGTCTTAAGTTCATGATTGTGTATTGTGATTCATATTTACATGTTAAGTTCATGATTGTTAGATAAGTTCATGAGATATGAACATATGGTGATAAGTTTATGAGGTATGAGCCTATGAGAATAAGTTCATGAGGTATGAACTTATGAGAAAAAGTTCATGGGATACGAACTTAGGGCTCATAAGTTCGTACGAACTTAGCCCTGATAAGTTCGTACGAACTTATCTGCATGGGCTTGAACTTATAAGTTCGTGGGCTTGGGCCATGCACGAACTTAAAGGTTATATCATGAACTTGTCTTCGCAAATTCATACAGACTTGTAGAATTACTTTCAGAATTCCTAGAAAGCAAGGGAAGACGAATTTAGAGAGTTTCAGAGTTGCAAAACGTAGCAATACATCTTGTGGGGTCGATACGTGTTTGTGTAGCATCTTGTTTGGCTCTGTGTTCCCGCGTGATAGTTTCGTTAACGTTAAACGTGGATTCCGCACTCGTTTTATGCCGTCACGCCTTGTGGTGTTGCCTCTAGCATAATATGAGGCTGATCCTATCATAATCGGATTGTACCTATCATAGTCGAGACTTCCAACAATTCAAGTACCTCAGCCATTCGTCATACAAAGGGGCCGGGAATAATCCATGGATATCCAGGTGAGTCCAAATGACAGGCATGATCAATGAATGAGGTCCAAAGTACCTCGAGTATACGAATAAATCATGCATTAATGAAACAAATGAATAAGTGACAAATAGTATGGTGTCATAGTATGAATTAATAATGAATGATCAATCATGAAACAACAAGTACATCATATATGACTTTATGAAAATCTAATGCTTGAACTCATAGTGATCGGTTTAATAAGAACCTCAAGCCTCCTCACGAAGATTCAATAGCCTCAAGGATGGCTAAGACTTGTGATCAAGCCTCTTTTGACTCAATTCACCTATAAGCATTCATAAGGTGTACCCATAAGCCCCCGAACACAAGATAAGCCTCTAAGAGTAGGCAAAGAGTAATGGGACATCAAATCGAAAGCACTAAGTCCTTATGAGTTCCGAAATTGATCAAAGGCTCTCAAACCCTTTAAACACTCAATTTAAAAGTGGTTTGCAAGTATAAGACCCAAGCATCGACCCCCGACCGACCAAAATCAAGTTTTTGGGTAGAAAGTTGGTTATGGTGTGACCCTGGAGGTGGTCATGCCGTGACTGCTGTCACCCAGGCCTGCCTGCACATTTTTGACAGCATTCAACTCCCCAAATTGACCCCAAAACGCATCGAATGGTTATGAAACTTTGAAAGGGTTTTACCAACAATATAATTAACATATTTAGGCCATTTTAACACCTATAAACATAATAGAATCATGTCCTAACATTCCATGATTCCATGGTTTTCATATGAACTCACGTTGAGTTCCTAAATGGCCAAACCCAAACTAAGCCTTCAAAACTCCAAATGAGTTCCTACTAGCTTCCAACTCAATTGCCATAAATAACATAAGTGGTTCCTAAATGATTATATAAAACATGATAGAATAATGCAAATCAATTTCCATCCACCATTGGAGCTCAAATGAATCTCCAACTTAGGTTTTCACCCAAGTTCACCAAATTCCAACTCCGAACGAGTTTCCACTTGACTCAAATCAATATCATATCACTACTTAACATATTTGAATCATAACTAACATATAAACATACTAAATCAACACAACTCTTCACACTTCCACCATTGAAGCTCAAATGGAGCTTCAATTTGGGTTTCCACCCATCATCACCAAATCAACCCAACAATTCACATATTTAAGATCCAAAAACTTATAAACCATAAACATTAACCTACTTTTGATATTTAAGTCATTTACCAACTCAATCTAACAAACCCATTTAGGGCTAGATTCTTCAAATGAAGAATGGAGAAGGAAGAAGATGGAGTAGGACATGGAGAAGATGATTATACCTTCAAAGATAACCCAAAATGTGATTCCTAAGCTTTAATCTTTCACCTTGATGACCAACCTTCCAAAACCCTAGCTTTTCTCTTCTCTTTTCTCCTAATTTTGCAAAAATGTGAAGTGTGTGTAGTGCGTGTGCGTATGCACAGTTTCAAGATACAAAAGGGGGGATTTTGGCCTTTGGCCAATCCCACCCCTCCATTCTTTACCAAATAACAACCTACACCCCTCCCAACTCATGTTTTATTTCCAATATAACCACAATGCTACAACTTGCGTTTATTTAACTATTCAATACCCAAATGAGTTATTTTGACATAATTATATTAAATATATTCAAACACCACAATAATCACTTTTTATGTCATAACTTATCATTATTTAGTTGTCAAAGTACATTACCTATTTTAGTCATTTCAATACAACCCAACATTTTATTTTTCTTTAATCATTCAAGTCCCAATAATAGCAATCATCACTAATATTTGGTAATTAACTCATAATATTGCATTTAAGTTCACAACTATAATTGTTTCACAAAGTTAATTACCTTTTTAACTATTGGGGTGTTACAATTCCTCCCCACTTAAAAGGATTTCGTCCACAGAATCAACTCGGGTCAAACAATGGTGGTATTTGGCCTTCATCTTGACTTTCTTGTCTTAAGTCATTAAAGACCTACAATGATGTTTCCAAATTCCAACGAACCAACACCATCCTGATCCCTTTATTTCTCAACTTAATGACTTTTCAATTTAATACTCGGTCGTGCACTGAGACATGAATGCATGGGTTTTCAGAATGTTTATTATCAAAGTCAATTATGGGTAACTACATACATTAGTATCCATTTCTAACTATACAAAATTTCAGATTTAATCAACGTAGGTGATTTTACAAGTATGACTCTTTTGATATGTTTTTAACTTCCTGCAATGTTATAACATATTTTCAACTTGATATTTCACATTATTCTATTCTAAGTTATCAATATAGAGACATGTTCATCAACTAATAGCTATATGTTTTTTTTTTCCATGCCAATCACTATACTATTCATTATAAAATAATATGACTCAGATAAACCAATTACACTTTACCTGTTTATGTCAAATTTTAGCATGTCACATTTTTACTAATAAGACTCATATGATTTTAACAAGTTCGCAGGGTTGATAATCTTAACCCCACTAAAATGAGCACCCATGGAGGCTCGGTTAACTATATTGGTCACTTCCACCAACAAAACTCATTACATAACAAGGTCAGCAATATATAATAAATACTCAAAACCTCGAGATATTAAAATATGTCAGTTTCTTCTATAGTAACTGCATAAAAGGGTCTAACATACGTGCATAGACCAGTGACTCCTCATCGTGTCATTTTCAAAAGCAAGCACTTTTACCTACTCAACATTAAGACCATAAAATATCTCATAAGCTTGAGTCATCATCCAAGGTTGTGACCATACCACATAATTAACTATCTTGTCACGTAAGACAAGGCCAACCCACATCATTAGCTAAGACATGTAAAATGACCATAGAAAAATCATCCAAAATGAACTCAACTATTTAACCAATAAAGTCATCACAAATGAGACAATCCGTATTAACTTTGAAGTCAAGTTTACCTAATATATGCACCTTGGAATGGATGTTCAAGAATCATAGAAATGCAATATGTGAGTGTCTAAGGGATATAATTCATTTCTAATGCTACATGTATCAATGAGCTACTTATCCCTTAGTGATTTTCATAACTACTATTATTCGATAAGGTTATCTTCCACTTTGAGATAGCTTTGCACTTTTAAGGGACTAAACATGAGTACCAACCATCGTTGTTATACATACATGTGCTATCATGTTTATCCAAAATACTGTTAGCTTTTCTATGTTACCAAGTATCTATCCTACCATTAGGATTAATATTTCGATTTCATATTCAAATTATCCATTCACGTAACTATATAAGCATAAGGTCTAAGAGATTAACTTATTCATTTAAATGATATTTATGCAATCAACAAAGTCATACTAATCAACCATATTCTGCAATTCGAGTTTTAGATATTTTCTTTAGTGTCTATTTAGTTGTTTAATACATTCAGATAGCAATATTTTTGTTAACACTTAGTTTAACTGAAATCCATTTCATGTAGATGTGTCGCTTCACCAATATTCAATTATTCAAACCCATACAATTATTATTTTCGAAGAACCCCAAATTTCCAGCTACTACTTTATGCCAATAAAGTTTCCATTTAGTATATATATACCTACCTATTCTTAATATACGGTACAAAAGGTGTCGATAATTATCATTTGCATAATGTCACATTAAGTTAGACAATTGTTCTAAACAACTCTTATTTACCACCCATATCATGGCACCAATCAATACTTAATTTATTTATATTGTTTCACTTCAATTCGCGCTTCTCATTCCATATGTATAACTATTGATAATTACTTGTCCTCGATTGTATGTTGTACCTTCAACATTGGCTTTACTTCATTGCTCTCATTTCAGGAAATAGGGTCAATCCATCTTTATACAGATAAGATATAACTACTGTTAGGTCATCATAACTTAACAAATATGAATTTTTGACATTTTTTTTTCAAAATAAAAAAATATGAGATAATAACATCCATTGTCATAGGTCGTCCCATGACCAATTCTCTTGTATGTGGAGTATCACAAGTAACCAAGTAATGGAACCTATTAATATTTAGTGCTCATAATGTACTTTCTTCCCTCGTACATTATCAAAACAAAAACAACTATTACCAAATCAGTATAGTTAAAATGTAAGCATTTATCATCATTAACTAACTTACCACCCATTCATAAAGTGATAATTTAGCATGCATTCATCTCATATTCAAGGATCATATGACAACTAATATGATCAACCTCAACTAAAATGCAACAATTATATCAATCCAGTAACAAATGCAACTATAGCCTATTCCAATCAAGGTTCAGTTCGTAAATCATGCATGCTGCAATTACATTAGAATACGCAATGATTCATATAGTTCATGTTAAAACATGTCAATGCAAACAATGCATACATATACAAGTACTTGAGTTGCCATCATAACGCTCAATTAACAATCTGAATGTTCAGAAATACAAGTAAATTGCCAAATATTATCTCATTGCACACATATCTCTATGAACATGATTTTGCATATAGAAAACAACAATCTACTATTAATGTTCACATGACAACTAAATGTGTCCATGTTCTTGTAATGAGTCATATGTCATTGCATCCTAACATATGCATATTTATCATATTCCAATAAGTCACATAGGCACTCATAATTAAGTTACAACACTTTTCATGGCATGATTTTATTCATGTATGTTCGTCCATAACATATATCACCACCTATTTCATAGCTCAAAAATATATGCTTTTACACTTCTATCCGATATTGGTATCTAAATGTGTAGATGATACAGTCGAGTTTATCATGATCAACCCACCAATGATGGGGTAACCACTTATATTAACAAGCCAAAAACTCTGTATAACTCATATTTAATATAAAGTTATTGACTTTTTATGTTTTCTCATTTTCCCTTATTAGAAAGTCACAATTTGATTAACCATACAGGGTCTAGACCAAGATCCCTAAATTTTGAGCCCACTTGTCAATAACATTTGTTTCCCCACTATTCAATTCTTCTCCATTCTAGAGCCATTAAGATGTCAAACATATCATCAATGATTTTGCCCGCTAATAAGATCTTTGTACATAACTTAGTACAAAACATTTTCAGGACTCACTCCTTTTGACATAAGGAGTCACTCATACTTATAGTTCTAGATCACAAGATCTATATAAATTAGACTTAAGGAATTATATACATTTCAAGCTTTCTCATCCTTTGAAATATTTAATACCCCTCAAAATATGAAAAATATGTCATTATCTTACATGAGTAAGATTTCACAATTATGTAAGCCAATTAGTGGAGACAACACGAGTCTCGTCCATTAAATATCATAAATTTTAACACAATCCATCATTACACATATTAGCAAGATTACGAGGATTTAAAGGTATACACGGGTACTTATATATCACATTATAGACTTACGGTCTACCCATTATCTTCCCATACTAGGCTGAAATCAATCTTAAGATTGTTTTGCCAGTGTTGCCTTGGTGGGTCAATACCAGCATCTGAAACCGCGTTCAGTGTTGAGTATCGTTGACTATACTTAGTCAATGAACACAGGCTCTGATACTAAATTGAAACACCATTCCAACTAATATAAATATTTCACGAACAATTAACAATAAATACTTGCAGAATTGTGGCCAAATTTAAATTTTCAATATACACAAGCCATCAACATGATTATCCATACTTTGCTACCTAATCAGATGGTCCAGCTTGCTCTTTACCTTTGCCTGTAAAACTATGAGTAGCAACTGTAAGCTTATTTCTTAGTGAGTTAACAGAAATTCACGATGCATGTAAGATATGTGGCTAAACGAATTGTGCCTGTAAAGGCTGCTCAAATGTCATGCTTGCTTGTGAATGCTTATACCCAAAATGAATGCTTGCACAATTGAGACATTGCACGCTAAAAAGGAGATGCCACCACTAGGGTTACCGCTGACAGATGATCAATCTGTGATGCAGGGCTTGCTCCCTGCATAATGCTTGGGGATAGTGGTAAGCATCAGAATTGCTTGCAGTAATAAAAATGTTCATGAAATGCACAATAAAACGCTCAAACAAAGCTTACTATATGATATGCAAAATAATGAGCAGATAGCAAAAATTGTGCATACTAATAGAACAAATGTGAAATCGGGCTAAGCTGGGCACCGCCTGTACCTCAGTGTTTGGCTTCACTCACATAAATTCTATTGAAGGTCAAAGAAGGCATATAGAAGGAACATATGTCTTAATTACATAAAATACATGTAAACATGAATAACTGTTACTCACAGTACTGTTTAACGCTTTGTAATACTCTGAAATGCTTGCTCGGGCTTCTCTAGACTTTAACTCTGGCTTTGTACTATTTCTGAAGGCTTTAACACTTTAAATAAGCTTTATACTCTCTGGCATTTAACTTTGACTCATAACCGAGATAAACTCTTTAATTAATTATCTGACGTGCACGGAGTGTCTGTAATTAATATTACATAGTACATACTAAATTAATAATGCTAGCTTAAAAAATCCAAAGACTCCAAACCATAACTTCTAGCTAAATATTTTGTTAATCATGTGTTAGCCAAGTACATATGTTGTTCATAAATTTGCCAAGTTTCACGAAGTTAATGGAGCCTCCGAACTTAAGGTGGGGCTCGAACGTAAGTGGCCTTCGAACTTAAGGAGAGGTTCGCACATAAGTGGCCTTCGAACTTAAGGAGAGGTTCGAACATGAGTGGCCTTCGAACTTAAGGCACTTCGAACATAGATTTCTTGAACTTAATGAGGTTTGAACATAAGCATACGTCGAAGTTAAGGGAAAGTCTCGAACTTGGTATGTTTCGAACTTGTTCTTGGCTATACGAATTTGTTCGTACTTTGAGCCTTCAAGTATGCATTTCCAGGTCAAGAATCATAAGTATGTTATGGGACATGTGTAGGTTCATTTCTAATGCATTTTCAAGTCTGATAAACATCCAAAACATCGAATATCTTTTTGTTACATGTTCGAAAAGCAGCAGCAACATAGGTTGCATTTTTGGTCATAAAACCGAACAAAAGAGAAAGGAAACACGAAACTAACCTTGGTCCAGATGATAGAATACGAGGTTGGTTGTTTGCAAACGATTTCCAAGCAAAATCGAGTCCTAAACTCGAGCAGATTAGCTTCAAACGAATTAGAAAATGGGAATTTCGACTTTTTCTCAAAACTAAAAGCAAAGAAGAGAGAAATGGTTGTTCTTACCTCAAATCCTACTCAATTCCAACATGCAAACACAGATTCGTGTACTATTCTTCGAGATCTTTCCAATGACGTATAGTACTCGAGATTTGGTCGGGTGGTTTGGGAGAAAAGCTAGAGAGAAGTGTAGTCTAGAGAGAGAGACTTTTAAAGTTTGCAAATGATTTTGCAAGAATAAGGAAGGACATGCAAACTTTCAGCTCTTTTTATTCAAAAATCTGAAATTTTAGCTTCAATTTTTAAATTATCAATTTACCCTTCGAAGTCCTATCTTGCATTTTAAAATGCAAGGAATAGAAAAAAAAAGGTATTTCTTTTTGCTCGAATCTGTCTTTTTAGACTAATTCAATTATTTTAAGTCTATCTTCATTAATCTCAAATTTTGAATCTTTCAATTAGCTAAATAATTTACTAATTAGTAATTAATTTCATCAAGATCACAGATTACATTATTAAACGCAAATCACACTTAAACACATAAAATAGAAAGCAAGGTGTTATAGTATAAGCCCACCACGCTTGCACTTCGTCCACGAAGTACCTAGGGCTCAAACAGATGCGGATAACGAACCCTCATGTCTTGTTCAGATTTTCATGTCTGGTCGTCCCAATTTCCACTAAACTCAAGAACATAAGCCCGCAGCATGTCTTCGAGTGTAAGGATCGTGCGCTCGCTTTGGCCATCAGGCTGTGGATGATACGATGTGCTCATTCTGATCTTGGTGCCTAATCCTTCTTGAAACGCAGTCCAGAACCTTGAAGTAAATCGGCTATCACGGTCAGATACGATTGACAAAGGCACTCCGTGTCGAGTAACAATTTCATCAATGTAGATCTTAGCCAGTTTCTCCAATGAATAGCTCTCGTGAATTGGAATGAAGTGTGCGACTTTTGTGAGACGATCTACGATGACCCAAATTGCATCGTGTTGTCTTCGCGTAGTCGGAAGCTTTGTCACAAATTCCATCGTTACATGATCGAACTTCCACTCGGGGATCGATAGAGGCTGAAGACTTCCATACGGTTGTTGATGCCCCGCTTTAACTAATCTGCATGTGACGCAATTCTCAACATGTTGGTCCACTTCTCTTTTCATACCAGGCCACCAATCCTCAGCGTTTAGATCGTTGTACATCTTGGTGCTGCCAGGATGTACAGAAAAGTTTGAACAATGGGCTTCTGAGAGAATCTTTTGTCGTATATCTCCAAATTTAGGAACCCAGATGTGATTTTTGAAAAGTTTTAAGCCATGAGGGCTATCGATTAAGAATTGAAGTTTCCCTTTCATATCCTCAGAGTTGAACTTTTCTTCTTTCAAGGCTTCAGCTTTGGCAATAAGAATATCATCGATAAGAGCAGACGAGAACGAAGTATGAGTCAGAGTGTAAAGACATTTGGCGGAGTAAAATTTACGACTCAATGCATCGGCCACCACATTTGCTTTGCCAGGGTGATACAAAATCTCACAATCATAGTTTTTGATGAGTTCCATGGAGCGTCGTTGGCGCATGTTGAGCTCCTTCTGGCTGAAAATATATTTAAGACTGTTTGATCTGTGTATAACTGGCATTTGGCGCCGTAGAGATAGTGACGCCATGTTTTTAGTGCAAAAGTGTGAAGACGACCCCTTGCTGGGCGGTTCTCACTAGTCTAGGTCCCACATCATGCAATACGATATCAATCAAACTAAGATAAAGTAATTTTAGATGCGGAATTATAAATTACAGTACAAGCTATTAAGATTTAAGTTTAATACAGATTAAGTTTTTAAATTAAACTTATAAAGGGCACAAGTCTAATCTAATTAATATCATCATATTATCAAAATAAATCTACCCAGATCACCGTAATATCGTCATCCAATTAGTACCAAAATGGGTTCGCTGAGTAGAGGTCTATGATACTTCTGTCTTGATCGTGTAAGACCTAAGAACTAGGTCCGGCAGGTGACTTTCCTTTGTCTTTTCCTGTAAAAATGTTAAGTAGCAACTGTAAGCAAAGCTTAGTGAGTAAATAGATTTTCAAATTAAACATGCAATATCAAGCGGATCATAATTCTAGCGTGATATGTCTTGGCTGCCGCTACAGCCCTCATGATTGAGACATAGAAGTCATAGAGTCGGATGATGCTCAGGCCACGCTCACGCTTAAATCGTGGGGATCAGCCACATACTGGGCTAGCTACCAGTAAATCAACGTGGCGGAACATCGGAGGTCATTACCAAGTTCAATAGAACTGGTGAAATAGCCAGGTCTAGAACAATAGACCAATCAGGGCTAATCAAGCTGAATCAATATGTCAAGTATATGCAATGATGAAGCATACGTAATCAATGTCATGATAGCAATAATCTTTAAGCAATATCTGAAAGGAACTGTAAAAGCGATATCATATGAAATGATAAGTCAAATAGCTATCATGATCCACTGGGCAACACCCAACCATGGTGTGCACAGGTCACAATCCAGCTGATAAATGAATGTCAAATTAATCTAGCATCAACAATATGTCTCAACCGGAAATCAAGCATGTTAAATCTGAATATCTATGACTCACAGTGTTGGGTCTTTATCAAACAGATGTAAAATCTGCCACCTGAGTTATCTCAGGATTTTATCTCAATCTGTTCTCTGTCAAATCAAATCTTTGACCCACTTTATAAATCTCTAAATCTTTGTTCAGAATTTTACTGAACCTGTCCAGAATTATCGTGTCAAAAAATCATATCAATATCATTATCTTTCAGTCTTTTAAATTCTTTATTTTATCTGATTCTGATAACTACTCTTTTCATAAATCATTCTTTCATTTAAATTTATTGTTTCATTAATTCTCAAGGGTCAATATATATATAATTATTTTGCTAATTATCTTGTTATTTCATACGGTGTCCAAATGTTTTCTTCCTTATATTCAAATTTAAGGAGTGGGTTTCGAATTTATATATTATATTCGAATATGTATGTAAATTCGAAGGCATCATTTTCGAATATATAATAAATTAAATCATGTATACTAAAATCAATTCCATGACTTCTGACTCAAATTAGAATTCTAATATATAATAAATTAAATCATATATACTATAATCAATTTCATGGTTTCATGGCTTCTGACATCAAATTCGAATTCACCACATTTCGAATTTAATGCCATTCACCTAACTCTTTTCGAATTTAATAGATTCGAATCAATCATTTCGAGTTTAATAATTAATTTCGAATATATTTTCGAATTTAATTAAATTTCGAGTTTGTTCTATGTATTTTCGAGTTTGTTCTTGGCATTCTCGAATTTGTTCATATTTACAGCTTTAAAACATACATTTTTAGGCCTAAAATCACGAATATGTTACGTAACAAACCTATATTCGATTATATTATACAAATTCTAGTTAAACTTCATAAAAATAGCTTTAAATTTCATAAAACTAATAAATTCGAAAAAAACCGAAATATATATAAAAACGTAAAAATATCGATTATTATCTCAAATTCGTATGAAATCACGCAGGAGATAGCAGATTCGTGTAGTATTCTCCGAGATCTTTCTAACGATATATATATCTTGATAATCGGACGGTCGGTTTGGGAGAAAATTTAGAGAGAAGGTAGAGAGAGAGTAGAGAGAGAAAGTTTAGAGAGAGAGAGTAGAGAGAGAGAGAATCTGAGTTTTTGAAATAAAATTCACGTTTATATACTTCATCTAGTTATATTTGCTAGTTAACCCACTTTCATTTTTGTATATTATATCTCTTTTATTTAATTATCTTTAATAATTTAATAATTCATAATATAAATATTTATATAATTTAATTAAATATTTTATAACTTAATTAAATTATAATTCAAATAATGTAACATTATTACATTATCGGTTCAAAATACTGATTTTAAGACTAGATAAAAATTAGGTTGTTACAAAAAGTCACAGCAGCAAGTTCAAGATCATGAGTCGGTTGACTCTTCTCATGGTCCTTGAGTTGGCGTGAATCATATGCTATGACTCTGCCTCTTTGCATCAAAACACACCCGAGCCCTTGATATGAAACATCGCTGAAGACCACAAAGTCTTTGTTGCCTTCGGGTAAGGCCAAAATAGGTGCTTCGGTGAGTTTCTGCTTTAAAGTTAGGAACGCGGTTTCTTGAGCTTCTTCCCAAATAAAGGGAATGTTCTTGCGAGTAAGAGAGGTAAGAGGCACGACTAATTTAGAGAAGTCCTTAATGAATCGACGGTAGTAACCCGCCAATCCCAAGAAACTTCTAATTTCAGTGGCCGATTTGGGAGCTTCCCAGCTTTGAATGGCTTCTATCTTAGAAGGATCTATAGAGATTCCTTCACCGGATATCACATGTCCAAGGAATTGTATCTGATAAGATACAAGATTAGCAAGTTAACGCTGAGCATGAAATTTAAAGAAAAGATACGCTTAAAATGAATAAATCAAGATTGTGAGCACCTATCGCAACCAAAATTCGCATTTAGAGAACTTTGCATAAAGTCGCTCCTTTCGCACCAACTCTAGCAGTTCTCTAAGATGCACAGCATGCTCAGATTCAGTTTTGGAATAGATGAGAATATCGTCTATAAAGACGATAACAGACTTATCAAGCATTGGCATACAGACATGGTTCATGAGATCCATGAATGCCACAGGAGCGTTTGTAAGGCCAAAGGGCATAACAAGAAACTCATAATGCCCGTATCTAGTACGGAAAGCCGTTTTGGAAACATCTTCTTCTCACACTTTGAGCTGATGGTACCCAGATCGAAGATCGATCTTTGAGAAGTAACTGGCTCCCTGAAGCTAGTCGAAAAGATCATCTATTCTGGGTAACGGATACTTATTCTTGATTGTCACCTTGTTCATCTCCCTATAATCGGTGCACATCCGGAGAGTCCCATATTTCTTCTAAACAAATTAAAACAGGAGCTCCTCAGGGAGATGAACTTGGTCGTATGAATCCCTTGTCAAGCAACTCTTGCAATTGCTTCATCATTTCTTGCATCTCAGCAGGTGCAAGTCGATAAGGGGCTCGAGCAATTGGTGCAGTGCCTGGCACTAAATCAATTCTGAACTCCACCTGACGATCTGGTGGGAGTCCAGAGATGTCCTCGGGAAAGACATCGCGAAACTCTGAGGCTATCGGTACCTTGGCTAAAGCTTTCTTTTCAGACTTAGCATCTATTGCATATGCTAAGTAAGACGCGCAACCCTTAGCTATATGCTTCCTAGCTTTCACTACAGAGATCAAGCATAAGTCACCTTTCTTTCTGTCACCATAGATGCAGATACCGCGGCCATCCGGAGTAGTAAGCTTGAATAATTTCTTTTTACAGATAATGTTGGCGTCATGGTGAACTAGCCAATCCATACCCACGATGACGTCGAATTCATGAAAATCCATCGGAATAAGATCAAGCTGAAATGTGCAGCTGTCGAGCAGAATAATGCAGTCACGGTAAATTTTATCGGTAGACACACTTACATCACTAGTCATTTCGATATCAAAGATGATAGGTAGAGTAGTCGGTGTAATTCCAGGTTTAGATGCAAATGCACTTGATATGAAAGAACGATTTGCTCCCGAATCAAAAATAACTCTAGCAGGAACAGAGTTAACAAGAAACATACCAGATACCACGTCTGGTATTTCCTTTTCTTGCTCGGCCATTATTTGAAATGCTCGGTTTTGGCTTCGTGTTGGCTCGTTACGGCGACTAGAACCTTCGCGTGATGTGACATGTCGGGCCGTTTGGTTTTGTATTTGTTGTTGTTGTTGTTGTTGTTGCTGTTGAGGTCGGGGTTCTTGCCATTGCAGTCGTGGATGATACTCTGCACTTGGATAAATTAAGCTGAACGGATGCGTGCATGCCCGCTCAGTATGTCCAGGGCGTAAGTTGTTGCAAACTGTAACTTTGTTGGGACATTCATCACTGCTATGCCCTATTTCACTGCACACGTAGCATCTCACTTAATTGGGGTTACAACGCCCAATATGTGACTTACGGCTGCAGAGACACTGCCTCGGTTCAGAATGTATCGCATACGAACGAGCTTGCTGCGCCGGAGGTGAGCTGAACTGTCGGGATTGAGACTGCTGCGATTAACATTTGGATGAAGATCCAAAGTAGCTTCCGGTGCGTGACTTCTTAGGCGGTGATGGACAAGTCAGGTAGATAGATGAAGCAGGAACTCCTCCAGCACGAATAAAGTCCTGCTCGAGAATTCGAGCAGCTTCAACGACATCAGCATAGTTGGTGTATCTTTGGTGCCTCAAGAACTTTTGATACTCGGGATGCAGACCCATCAAGAATCGGTCGATCTTTTGCTCTTCAGTAGCAACTTGATAGTCAGACAGCAAGCTTAAACATGTGAATTCGATCTCATGCTCAGTCACCAATTTGGTTCACTGAGTAAGAGACACCAGCTTCTCTTCCAGACGTTTCTTTTCATCAGTCGGGCAATACTGACGAAAGAAAATAACTTTAAAGTCATCCCAAGATATGGACTTAATCCAGTTGGCTCCATGCATGTTCTCCTGAGATCTCCACCACTTAACAGCGCCACCATCGAACAGTGTAGTAGCAAAGCTGACCTTTGATTCTTCAGCGCAGTCGCTAATAAGAAATATCCACTCGATACCAGATATCCACTCGAGCGCTTCGATAGAGTTTGCAGCACCCTTGAAAGCTAGTGCTCCGCAAGCTTTGAAATAACGAAAGTTGCAGCCCTTAGGATGGACTACAGGAGCTTCCTCCTCGTCAGTGTCATCATCACGACGTCCAGTATCATCATGTTGCTTCTTCCTACATTCTTATCTACGCCTAGTTTCAGCTTCATCGCGAGCACGAAACTGGTCATGCAAAAATTTAGCCTGACGCTCATTGTTTTCATTGAGCATAGTTTGCATCATTTGCATGATCTGTTAAGGAGTGAGTCCACCTCTAGATCCTTCACCAGATCCAGGCATATTCTGAAATAAAGTAAATGGTGCTTGCATAAGAATCAGTTTACTCCTATTCTATCCCATATGCCCAATTCCTAAAGTAAAGTCAAAGCCTATCTCAGTTCAAGTTAAAGCCTAGATATTCGAAGCTAATATCTTTGCTTAAAAGCTTGAGTCCAAGTGTTATTGCTAACACTTGAATCCCTCAAACAATTTCTCTGATACCATCCTGTCACATCCATGATTTAATCATGCTTGCTTAATCCCGGGAATAAATAACAACAGCCATAATATAACATTAAGTCTCAAACTTGCGTAAGAGCTAAATAAAGTATTACAATACAGTCATGCAGTACACGTGCTACAAGGTTTATGGCTAAGTTGCTAATACGTCACAATATAAATAAAACAGCTACCCAGATCCCAAAGCAGCACAAAGCTATACCACAAGCTGAACAGTGAGCTAAAGTCCTCTGGGTTGATAAGAAAATAGACCTAACCAAATGGTCCAGCTTGCTCTTTACCTTTGCCTGTAAAATTGTGAGTAGCAACTGTAAGCTAATTGCTTAGTGAGTTAACAGAAATTCATGATGCAAGTAAGATATGTGGCTAAAAGAATTGTGCCTGTAAAGGCTGCTCAAATGTCATGCTTGCTTGTGAATGCTTATACCCAGAATGAATGCTTGCACAATTGAGACATTGCACGCTGAAAAGGAGATGCCACCACTAGGGTTACCGCTGACAGATGATCAATCTGTGATGCGGGGCTAGCTACCCGCATAATGCTTGGGGATAGTGGTGAGCATCAGAATTGCTTGTAGTAGTAAAAATGTTCATGAAATGCACAATGAAACGCTCAAACAAAGCTTACTGTATAATATGCAGAATAATGAGCAGATAGCAAAAAATTATGCATATTAATAAAACAAATGTGAAATCGGGCTAAGCTGGGCACCGCCTGTACCTCTGTGTTCGCCTTCACTCACATAAATTCTATTGAAGGTCAAAGAAAGCATATAGAAGCAACATATGTCTCAATTACATAAAATACACGTAAACATGAATAACTGTTACTCACAATACAGTTTAACGCTTTGTATTACTCTGAAATGCTTGCTCGGGCCTATCTAGACTTTAACTCTGGCTTTGCACTATTTCTGAAGGCTTTACCACTTTAAATAAGCTTTATACTCTATGGCATTTAACTTTGACTCATAACCAAGCTAAACACTTTAATTAATTATTTGACGTGCACGGAGTGTCTGTAATTAATATTACAGAGTACATACTAAATTAATAATGCTAGCTTAAAAAAATGCAAAGACTCCAAACCATAATTTCTAGCTAAATATTTTGTTAATCATGTGTTAGCCAAGTACATATGTTGTTCATAAATTTGTCAAGTTTCACGAAGTTAATGGAGCCTTCGAACTTAAGGTGGGGTTCGAACATAAGTGGCCTTCGAACTTAAGGAGAGGTTCGAACATGAGTGGCCTTCGAACTTAAGGCACTTCGAACATAGGTTTCTCGAACTTAATGAGGTTCGAACATAAGCATATTTCAAAGTTAAGGGAAAGTCTCGAACTTGGTATGTTTCGAACTTGTTCATGGCTACACGAATTTGTTCGTATTTTCACCCTTCAAGTATGCATTTCCAGGTCAAGAATCATAAGTATGTTATGAGACATGTGTAGGTTCATTCCTAATGCATTTTCAAGTCTCATAAACGTCCAAAACATCGAATATCTTTCTGTTTCGTGATTGAAAAGCAGCAGCAACATAGGTTGCATTTTTGGTCATAAAACCGAACAAAAGAGAAAGGAAACACGAAACTAACCTTGGTCCAGATGATAGAATACGAGGTTGGTTGTTTGCAAACGATTTCCAAGTAAAATCAAGTCCTAAACTCGAGCAGATTAGCTTCAAACGAATTAGAAAATGGGAATTTTGACTTTTTCTCAAAACTAAAAGCAAAGAAGAGAGAAATGGTTGTTCTTACCTCAAATCCTACTCAATTCCAACATGCAAACACAGATTCGTGTAGTATTCTTCGAGATCTTTCCAATGACGTATAGTACTCGAGATTTGGTCTGGTGGTTTGGGAGAAAAGCTAGAGAGAAGTGTAGTCTAGAGAGAGAGACTTTTAAAGTTTGCAAATGATTTTGCAAGAATAAGGAAGGACATGCAAACTTTCAGCTCTTTTTATTCAAAAGTCTGAAATTTTAGCTTCAATTTTTAAATTACCAATTTACCCTTCGAAGTCCTATCTTGCACTTTAAAATGCAAGGAATAGAAAAAAAAAAGGTATTTCTTTTTGCTCGTTTCTGTCTTTTTAGACTAATTCAATTATTTTAAGTCTATCTTCATTAATCTCAATTCTTGAATCTTTCAATTTGCTAAATAATTTACTAATTAGTAATTAGTTTAATCAAGATCACAGATTACATTATTAAACGCAAATCGCACTTAAACAAATAAAATAGATTGCAAGGTGTTATATAACATAATGTATATAGATGCAAGGATGATCAATATAATGATTCCAAACAACATAACTCAAGTGCATAGTGTATGCGATCAAGTACAACATGCCCATTCATAGTACGGGGTTCCCTATTCTTAGACAAAAAAATGCCTCAATAAAACCTAATCTATATCATAGGGGGAGATTATTAATCAAACCTGTTTGATACACTTAAAGGTATAATTTAAGGCCTCATAATGCCTTATTGAAACCTAAAAGTGATTTGCACTATAAGCTTAAAGTTGCTCACTCTGTTGCATATGTTGTAACTAAGGCAGATTGTCCAAGCTATCCTAATCTGTTGGACATGCTGGACAAAACCTGTCTACGCTGCTCATGCCTGTTGAGCAGCTTGGACCAAAGCTAAGTGGTCTGTTCTTTGTGAACAGAACCTGTTCTTTGTGAACAGGTTATACACTTTGTGGAATATGTTTCCATGTCATCGTGTATTGTCTTGGACCACAATATCAGTTGACAAGTCGAAGACAAAGTGGAAAATCAGATGCTGCTTACACTGCCCAACTTGTTCTGATACATGAAGACAAAGTGGATTTTTGAAAAGGAAAAGACAAAGATTCTGCAACAAATGGACAAATGCAGTTTTGTCAGAATGTGCAGAAAAGTATTTTTGTCTTTTTGGAAAGACACTCCACTATCTCTGCATCCAATGAGGAAGATTCACCAGTAGTCTCAGAGAGAGTATAAAAGAAAGTTTCTAAGAAAAATGTGAGAAAGCTAAGAGAGATATATCCTGAAAGTGCAAATAATTGTGCTTTCATGCATGCAAGGTCTGCTTAGAAAAGAATAGTTAAGTGTGTCCATGTTGTTCTTGTTCAAGCTGTTTTGTCTGTCTTGTAAAATCAGTGAGTACATCTTGGTGAATGAATTCATTGTAACTAGTCTGAGTGTCTTAGATTAGCAGTCTATCTGTTGTTTCTGTCATCTCAGCTTGAACTATTCTACACTTCAAACTTGTTCGTAATTAACATTTGTTGATATATACATACAAGCATTGAGAAAGTGTGTTGAATTTTTAAGTAGTTGTATTCACCCCCCCCCCCCCCTTACAGCTTACAGCAACATACTAGGGAAACCTTTTGGGACCTACGACTGGTATCAGAGCAGTTTAGAGTGTGTGTTAACTCTAGATCTCTATCATCTCCCTATTTTCCACCATGGACAACAGTTCTGTCAACTCCTCCTCTTACTATGACAATGGGTCAATGGCAAAACCTCCATAGTTCAATCATCAGAACTTCTCTGGCTGGAAGTGCAGAATGATGCTCTATTTGGAGAATCTGGATGTACAACTACCAGAGATAGTGATGGAAGGTCCCTATGTGCCAACTTCTGTCACTACTATAACTCCTGTTGTTGAAGGAGCTGTTCTTGAAATCAGAACTATTGAGAAGGCAAAAGCTCAATGGTCTGATAAAGACAAACGTCTGGTTTCCCTTGATGCAAAGGCTAGGAACAACCTTGTAATCTCTCTTTCTGATGATATGTACAAACAACTTGAGAAGATGAAGACGGCAAAGGAAATGTGGGATACTCTGTGTACCGTCTATGATGGCCCCACTATCACACTGGATAACAGGATCAACAATCTTGTTAGACAGTATGAACTATTCTTTGCAAATCCAAAGGAGTCTCTCACTGAAACCTATACCAGGTTCACTGCCTTGATCAAAGATCTCAAAGCTATTGGGATCACCAAAAACAGTTTAACTCTGGTGAACAAATTTTTGGACATACTTCCTGAGGAATGGAATTACTTCTCTACTATCCTCAAAAACTCAGGCACCATCAGAGGTATGGATCTCGTAAATCACTATGGATCTTTGCTAAATGATGAACAATCAAGGCAACAGAAAAGAAATGCCTTAGAAATGTCCAAAAGAGGTGATGCCTTAGTGGCCAGCGTGAGGCAACCTGTTGGTCACGTGTGTGATGTGTTCACACAAGCTGATCAACAGGCTGATGATGAAAGGTCACCTTTGGTGACAATGTCCAGGGATCCACCTTTGCTGCAATATTCAACAGAGTAGCCTATGTGTCTGAGTTGAAACATAACCTTGTTAACATTAGTCAACTTTGTGATGCTGGCTACAAGGTTAACTTTGATGAGCACCCGAGGTACATATTGGACTCCCAAGGAAAAGTTGTGTTTTGTGCACAAAGAAATAAAGGTGTATATATTGTGGATATGAAGTCTGTTGATCCAACAACTGATACCTGTTTCATCTCAAGAAGCAATGCAGACCTCAACTGGTTATGGCACAAAAGGCTATCACACCTTAACTTCAAAAATATCAACAAACTCTGTAAGAAAGAGTTAGTAAAAGGTTTGCCTTCTAGAACATATGTTAAGGATAAACTCTGCACAGCTTGTGAGAAGGGTAAGCAAAGAAAAACTTCCTTTAATTCAAACACAATTTCTCTATTGATACTCCTCTTTTCTTAATCCACATGGACTTGTTTGGACCTGTCAGTGTCCCAAGTCTAGGAGGTAGAAGATTCATCTTAGGTAATGGTTGATGAGTTCTTTAGGTTTACATGGGTGATCTTCCTAAAGACCAAAGGAGAGGCTGCCAGAGAAATCATTGGATTTATCAAGAAGATTGAAGTTTTGAACTCTGCCCAAGTCAAGCAGCTTAGAAGTGATCATGGTACTAAATTCAAAAATAGTACTCTTGAGGACTTCTATGAAGAAAGAGGGATCTCTCAAAACTTTTCAGCTGTAAGAACTCCACAACAAAATGGAGTTGTTGAAAGGAGGAACAGAACCCTTATTGAAGCTACTAGAACTATGTTGTGTGCATCAGGTTTGTCTTCATCATTTTGGGCTGAAGTTGTTAATACTGCCTGCTTCATTCAAAACAGATCCTTAGTGGTGAAAAGGTTCAACAAGACTCCTTATGAGTTACTCAAAGGGAGAAAGCCAAATATAAGCTATTTCCATGTGTTTGGATGTCCCTGTTTCATTTTGAATCAAAGGGATCAGCTGGCCAAATTTGAACCCAAAGCTAATGAAGGTGTATTTGTTGGATACTCAGTTGTTTCTAAAGCCTATATAGTATACAACTACAAAAGAAAGGTGATATATGAATCTGTTAATGTCACCTTTGAAGAGTCCATAAATTCCTTCTGTTAATGTCACCTTTGATGATCTTTTACATTCAAATGCTGAAGAAACGGACTCAAAAGCTTCCACATCACCCAGAGTGGAACCTGTTAACCACAATGAACATGATGATGACTATGTTGGTACACCCTGTGTGAATAAGTGTACTGATTTAGTTAATGTACCATGTCCAGAACCTATCAATGCTGATTTTCCTGAATCCTCAGTTGATGTGTTCAACAATAATGGCTCATTCTCAACAAGTGAAAAGGCTCAAGAAGTCAGTGTGTCTAAAAATCTTGAAAGCTATTCTGCTAGACCTGATGAGAATGAAGCTGAATCAGAAGAATCTTCATTGTAACATGATCCTAAGTGGATTAGGTTTCACCCCAATGAACAAATAATTGGTGGCATCAATAAAGGGGTACAAACAAGATGGGACAACTTAGGAAACTTTTGTATGTTTTCTAGCTTTGTGTCCCTAATGGAGCCAAGGAAAGTAGATGATGCACTTAAAGATCCCAATTGGATCACTCTCATGCAAGAAGAACTCAATCAGTTTGAGAGAAACAAAGTATGGAAGTTGGTCCCTGTTCCTAAAGGTAAAACCATAATTGGCACCAAATGGGTTTTCAGAAATAAGATGGATGAGCAAGGTCATGTCATAAGAAACAAGGCAAGGCTAATTGCTCAAGGCTATGGACAAGAAGAAGGCATAGACTATGATGGCCAGGTTAGAAGCAATTCGTTTGTTTCTGGCCTACGCTGCCCACAAGAGCATTAAGGTATTTCAGATGGATGTTAAGAGTGCATTTTTGAATGGAAAGCTGCAAGAAGAGGTATATGTCAAGCAGCCTCCTGGTTTTGAAAATGAACAACATCTAGGATTTGTCTATAAGTTGGAGAAAGCACTCTATGGTCTAAAACCAGCCCTCAGAGCCTGGTATGACACTCTTACTGATTTCCTTATGAGCAATGGCTACTCCAGAGGTAAAGTGGATACTACATTGTTCATAAAGAAGGTGAAAACTGATATTATGCTTGTTCAAATATATGTGGATGACATAATATTTGGTTCTACTAATGAACAGTTATGCAAGAATTTTTCACTGAATGTAATCTAAATATGAAATGAGAATGATGGGTGAACTTTCTTTCTAGGATTACAGGTTAAACAAACCTCAAACAGAATTTTCATAAATCAAAGAAAGTATACATTAGATCTTCTTAAAAAGTTCAAATTTGATCAATGTTCTCCCATCAAAACCCCAATGGCAACCAATGTAAAGTTGGATGCTGATGCTTGTGGCAAAGCTGTTTCAGTAATAGCTTAAAGAGGCATGATTGGGGTTTGCTATATTTAACTGCTAGTAGACCAGATATTAAGTTTGCTACATGTTTGTGTGCTAGATAGGTTTCAAGCTGATCCAAAGGAATCACATCTAGGTGCTGTAAAAAGAATCTTCAGATATCTAAAGCGTACAACAAGGTTGGGTCTTTGGTATCCCAAAGACTCCAGCCTTGATCTAATTGATTATTCAGATTCTGATTTTGCAGGCTGTAAGCTAGATAGAAAAAGCACAACAGGTGGATGTCAACTCCTTGGTGGAAAATTGATCAGTTGGTGCAGCAAGAAGCAGAATTCTGTTTCTTCTTCTACTGCTAAGCTGAGTACATTGCTGCTGGAAGCTACTGTGGGCAGATTCTATGGATACAGCATCAGCTTGAGAATTATGGCCTTGTCTATAGGAAAAATCCTATTCTGTGCGACAATACAAGTGTCATAGCCATCTCCAACAATAGTAAAATCCCTATCAATAATAGGCCGGAATGGTGGGGAAGGAAGCCCTCCCTACTTCAATGGAAAGGGGGGAAGAGCCCTTTCACAGCCGCTCCTCTACAACTACCTTTTGCCCAACATGATCACGAACGAAGACAGAGAATTGAATCCAGTCTTCCACTCAAGAACAAAGCATATTGAGGTCAGACATCATTTCATCAGGGATCACATCCAAAAAGGTAATGTGGAGGTAAGTTTTATTTCCACAGAAGAACAGCTTGCAGAGATTTTCACCAAACCTTTTGATGAAAACGAGTTTAATTACCTTATAAGGAAGCTGGGTATGTTAAATAAAATTGACTAATGTCACTGATGTCCAAAAGTCATCTGTTCAAATATGTCAAAATTTTCCAAAACAGCTTGGACATGACAGGTTTTACTTGTTCTACGCTTAGCCAGTTTTTGAAATTTTGGAAAGCTTGGACGTGTAACAGGCTTGACAAAATAAGTTTAATCTCAAACCTGTTTAGTTGTACAAACTTCCAACCTGCTCACTTTGTTAATCTTTCATACAAGGCAATGCCTTGTAACCTGTTCAGCTATTGAACAGGTTTCACATTGAAACCTGTTCTCATATAGCTGCACAGGTTTCAGTGTGTGATGAAATCTGTTCATCACAGGTTTGAACAACAGCTTAGACCATCAGTTTTTATTACCTTTTGTCACATTTAAGTTACTATAAATTAAGTATTTATTTAACTTAATTACATGAGGATAATGTGTGTTACGTGTGTTAGTGATTAAAAGGTCAAGTTGGTCTGACAAACGTGATGACGTGACAAACCGTTCCGTTAGTAACATTTCAAATCAACCACCCAAACCTTTCTCTCTCCTACTCACTCACATTTAAATTCTATAAATACTCAAATCACTGTTTCATCATCTTCTTCTTCTTCGATAATGCTTACATAACTCTCTGAAAAACCCTAAAAGACTAAGTGTCATACATTGTGCATCTCTCCTACTCTACCAAATGGCTCACCAAAACAATTCCCTTCTCCTTGTGTTCGTTGGTGATGATGTTGAGAAACACCCCTTTGTCAACACCATGCTCACAATCAAACCCACCAACTACATTGCTAACCTAACCATTCCCAAAAATTATGTTGGGAAAGGTTATGAACCTATGGTGGAGTTTCTACAAGTCCGTCCCCTGCACTATGCAATGACTGCCTCTCCTGGTGTCTTGTACCTGGAGATGGATTACGTGTTTTGGTATACCTGTTCGTATGACCCATCTACCAAAACCATCAGGGGAACCATTCTCAACTCCACCCAAACAGTTGAGATTACTATTGATCTTCTCAGGGAAGTACTTCATCTTCCCGTTACCGATAAGTATGACAAACCTCAGCCTGAGAACGACCAAATGGGCAATCTGCTACGCTTCTGTGGTGTAGCAGAACCAAAAGTGGGTGCTACCTTGTTCAGATGGGATCTATCTCCAACCAATAGTTTTCTCTTTGCCTCAGTGGTGATGAGCCTGAGCTGCAAAGTTGGCTCATTTGACCAACTCAGCAGGGATGAGATTCCTATTGTCCTACAATTTGTGGATGAAACAACTCTAAACATGGAAAGGTGGATCTTCCTGAACTTATGGAACCAGGTGCAACAAGAATAGCGTCCAGCTGCTGTAAGATATCCAAGGTTCCGGAGTCTCATTTTGAAACATGTCTGTGGTGAGCAACTTTACAACTCTCAACCTTACTTGCCTACTGCTGTATTTCTTGTTATTGGAAATAGGGTGTTCTATGCCCCAGTACTTGAAAATGCACTTCCTCTGTCAACACCAATGAGGAGGTTGCTTGGTTTAGTGGAAGGACCTTCTACTCATGTTAGTGCACCCTGTGAGACTATAGCAGTCTAAGTATATGTTGGTACACCCTGTGTGACGATAGCAGTCTAAGCGATCTAACATTTTGGTTTAAGTAATATTCAAAGTATTGAGATTTAACGAGTGTTTTGATATATATGTTTATATATGTTTGATAGTTATTGATTGTATGTTTGAACTTGATGTAACATATTACAAGAAGTTCAAACATAAAAGATCAAAGATAAAATCAATCATAAGTTAAAAACATAAGTTTCAAATACAAGGTTTATATGTGAAAGTCGAATTTGGGTTAAATTCGAATTCACATGTTAGTCAGATTTGAATCTATGGTGGATTCGAATCTATTCCAGTAGGCAGATTCGAGAGTGTCAGATGGGACAAACTCGAAGGGGCTTTGGGCCGGATTCGAGTTTGGCCCATGGCAGACTCGAATTAGCCTCTATAATTAGGGATAGACTCGAAATATTATTAGACTTTTTGCAGAGTTCGAGAGTGATTAAGCAAAGAGCGATTTCGAGTTTATCACCAGGTTAGTGTTTCGGAGAGAATCTTCTAGTAGGTGCGTTCTTGTGTTGTTCGTGCAGCTCGTTGATAGTCTCCGTGTTTCATAGTGAGAGTTGTTTCCGTCTACCCGTTAAAGAGGATTCCGCACTCTTTAACGGTTCCGCGTCTAGATAGATCTGTAGTGTGTAGACCTTACAGTATAGAATAGTCTTTTGTAATAGTTCAGGCTTTGCAAATACAAGTCATATATGTTTGATCTTGTTTGTGTTTGATGTTTACTTAAGTTCAAAGATAAGTTTAAACATAAGTTCAAACATAAGTTCAAAGATAAGTTCAAACATAAGTTCAAGAACAAGTTCAAAGACAAGTTCTAGAATAAGTTCAAAGGCTAGGTTTTGAACTTAGTGAAGCTAAGTTCAAACATGTAATGGACAAGTTCGTGGGCTTGGGCCTAAACGAACTTGTCTGAGCTAAGTTCGAATTTAACCTCTATAATTAAGAGTTAATCCGTTTTCATTAGAGACTTTTGCAGAAATTAGCATCCAGAGCTGGTATAGTGCACGTACGAACTTGTGAGATTGCAGAGAGTCGTTTCGGAGAGAAACGCGTGTCGGGTCGTTCGTAGTAACATCTATCATTGTGTTTGTCTCTGAGTTTCCGTGTGTGTGATCGATCCGTTAAACCCCTAACGAGGATTCCGCACTCGTTGGAAGGTGTCGCGTCAAGATCAGATCCGTAGGTAGGTGACCTTACAAGTGGTATCAGAGTCATTCAAGTGTTCTTCGTGTTCATACGAACATTCTTGGTTTCTTGACGTTTCTACCGGAAAAATCACATTTTCTAAGTTGATCTGAGTTCTACAAGCAAGCTAACAGGGAAAAATTCATATTAGTTCACTTTTTCAGTCGAAATCATTGTTTTTAATCTTACAAAACATTGGTTAATCTGAAAACTTGAAAAAATCGAATTTTTGGCCGTTTCTCGAACTTGCGGCGCTCGAACTTAAGGTGGGTATTAGGGTTCATTCGAACTTGTCAGAATACGCTCCTCTCGAAGTTGTTTTAGGGCTTCATTCTAATTTTTCTGGGTTTCGAAGTTGTCAGAATCGAACTTCTTAGATTCAAAGTTGTCAGAATTTGAACTTGAGTTTCAAAGTTGTCAGAAATTAGGGTTTCTTCGAACTTGTCTGAAGTTCGAACTTGTCAGAATTTCTAAGGTTTTCTCGAACTTACACTCATTCGAACTTATGGAGTTCGAACTTAAATAAATTCGAATTTAATTTTCAAACGAATTTAAATTTAAATTAATTCGAACTTGCTTAAGTTTGAAGGATTTATTTTAAATTAATTTTTAAATTAAATTGTTTAAGTTCGAAAACAAAAAGTTTAGAAAGAATGTCGAGTTTACAAAAATTCCTAGAAATGGACCATGAGGTTGGAAAAGAAAATTCTCCGCCAAAGTTGACGAAACTTGAAGATTATTATTGGTGGAAGGATAGGTTTGCCGATTTTCCTCGATTCAATGACATGTGTATGTGGATATGCATTGATGTGGGTTATATTTCTCCTACGCAAGAGCTTGAAGGCCGACAAAGAGTCTTGACGTATCAAAACATGAAAGATGACGACAAGAAAATTTACGAGGCCGAGAACCGAGCATTTTCAATTATTAGAATGGCGTTACCTCAGGAAATTCTACACACAATGAGGAATCATAGTACTTCTAAAGAGCTTTGGGATGCTCTAGAGAAGAGGTGTGAGGGAAATCTTAGGGTACGCAAGGGTAGGACAGAGATGCTGAAACAACAGTTTTCTATTTTTAAAGCATTGAAAAGTGAGAAGCTGGATGAGACTATAACTAGATTCTATCATCTACTGACTGAACTTGACAATCACAATGTTGAGTATCAAGAGACTGAGAAGATAGAAAAACTTCTGGATGCTTTACCGGCAAAGTGGGAGATGTACACGGCGCTTATAAAGCATGATGAAGAGAAGTTTAAGACTCTTACTCTAGAAGGCGTTATCGGAACGCTGAGGGCATACAACTTTCAGTTACAGAAGAAGGAACGGGAATATGATCAGGTTCAAGATCCAGCAATGTATTTTGGAAAATCAAAACCGTCAACCGCTAGTGAACTGAAGTCGGCAGCTACAGCATTTTACTCGGGAGAAGAGTCTATCCCAGTTGAGTCAGAGGACTCTAGTAAAAGGGCATTCTTAGGGTTTCCCAAACCAGAAGAAAAACCACATCACTCAGCATCTACTTCTCCCCATTACACAAAGTTACCTATGAGTGCACAATCGGCTGAAGATCATCTAAATCTTCTAGCTTCGTTTGTCGCATCATATAGAAATTGTGTTCAGGGTAAGATTAATGATCCATCTCTGTGGGAAGAAGACTACGATCAGGTAGATCCTGATTAGTTGGACGAAATGGACCTCCACTGGCAACTGGCCATGGTGACTCAAAGGGTCAAGAGGTTTATGAAGAGGACAGGAAGAAACCTGAGCGTAAGCAACAACAACGTTGGTTTTGACAAGTCTAAGGTAAAGTGCTACAATTGCCAAGGGTTGGGACACTTTGCAAGAGAGTGTCATAGGCCAAAAGTGGAAGGTTATCAGAATCATAACCAAGGGAGACATCAATCTAGTGGTTCTGGGAATCAAGCAGCCCTCGCTGGACTGTTAACCAATGTGTCATCCAACAGACAGCTCGATGGAACTTATGATTGAAGTACTCATCCGGAGTCGAATGCCAGAGCTTTTATGGCTGAGGTAAATGAGACTGGGGATGATAGAGCTGAAGAAGTTGCAGAATACACTAAGCAGACAGATACAAGTCCTTTATTGGTGGAAAAGTCAGAGGAGCAGACCATTCTGGAGTTTGCAGCTCAAATGGCAAATGTGGAATCGGACAGCAAAAAGGTAACTCTAAACTTTTCTACATTCCATGATTTATGTGTTTTAAGTGCTACTTTAAATGATAGGTTAAACCTAGTGCTAGAAACACATAACAACTTAACTACTCAGTCCCAATCGTTAAAATCAGATAATGCTAGTTTTCTAGACATTAAGAAATATCTAAGGAATAAACTAAAAGCAAATGCTCAGGATGTCATAGTTCTAAAACACAAATTAAGTGAACAATGTGTCAGGATAGAGCTCATGTATGAGCATGTTGAAGCTTTAACCAAAGAACTCACTCTAAAAGATGTAGAGCTAGTAGAATCTAGAGTTAAGGTTGCTGAGTCAAATAGTAAACTTAAAAAGTTTAGGAACTCATCCTTAAATCTAGGCAAAATCTTAGATGCTCATAGACAGTCTAAGAAACCAGTAGGCCTAGGTTATCAGGATAGTCCTCCACTGTTCAACAACAACTACGTGCATCAACCTCAGGATAAAACCACTGAACCGGTAGAATCAGAGGTAGCAGCTGTAATCGAATCTGGAAAAGATAATTCAACTAAAGTATCCACCACGACCTCGAAGATTAAGAAACTCAAGTTTGTGTCGTTTACTAGTGACACTATACTTGGAGAAGCTAAACCTGAAATTAATAATCAGCAAGAGGAAGTGATCACTATAGTTGAATTAAAAGAAAATGACACTAGTGAGACACCTATATCAAAGGGCACTTATAAGAAGTCAATTGTAAGATGTCATGTTTTAGATGTCATGAAAAAGGACATGTTGCGTCTAGCTGTCCTTATAAAAAAGTAGAGTCTACACCTTCTAAAACAGAGTCTACACCTTCTAAAACAGAGTCTAGACCTACTGTAGGGAAGCAAGATTAACCAGTCTTAAGACCAATACCTAGTATTGCTAGCACAAGTGGTTCTCAAAATACTGAGAAGAATGTGAATGCAACACCTAGGATAGCTGTTAAACAAGTGCCTGTGTCGGTTAGACAAAATGAGGTGGTTAGGACTAATTCTCCAAATAGAGTCCCTAATCAGTTTAGGTCAGGACCACCACAAGCCTATAAGAGTACAACACCTAGAAGGCCTTACACTCCAGTTAGGTCTCATACTCCTCAAAGACAACAGAAACCAGGTAGAGCCCAGGGATATCAAAATGAAATGCATTATAATTGAAACTATTCAAGGGCTCAACAACAAATGCCAACCCAAAGGCCAAGAGTGAACGTAAATCACTCAGCACCACAACAAACTCTCAATCAAAAACCCAAGTCACCTGAAAGGAGAGATGGGTATTTGAAGGAGTTCACGTATATGGATGAGAATGATATCACCAAGTCAGTCATGGCTTGGGTTTCCTGTAAAAACTAACTTGTTTTCTTTCATTTGCAGGTGCTAACTACATGTCCAAACAACAAGTGGTTCGTCGACAGTGGTTGCTCTCGTCACATGACTAGGGAAAGGAGTCTACTCATAGACTTCAAGGGAGGGAACAAGGGGTTTGTATCATTCGCTGGGAACAAGGGAGGCAATATCACTGGAACAGGAGTGATCACTAATGGGACAATCACACTTGATCAAGTTTATCATGTTGATAAACTTGCTCACAATCTCATTAGTGTATCTCAGATCTGTGATAAGAAGAATTTAGTTATTTTTACTGAAACTGAAACGTTAGTGCTGAAGCCGGGATTCAAAATACCTGATGAGTGGATCATGATGAGAGCCCCAAGGAAGCATGATTTGTACATGTTAGACATGAACATATCAGATTCATCGATGGGAACAATCTGTCTACTATCTAAAGCTTCAGAATCCGAATCTACACTATGCCACAGACGCATGGCACACTTGCACCTAAGGAAAATAAACTACATAACGAAAAATGCTTTGGTGCAAGGTGTTCCACTTAAGAGTTTTCAGTTCGATGACAAGTGTGTTCCATGCAAGAAGGGGAAACAACGCAAGAAATCACACAAGTCAAAGACTCAGAACTCGATAGCTTCCACCTTCGATTTGCTGCATATGGATCTCTTCGGTCCAATCAACAAAAGGAGCATAGGTGGTAGTTGGTATTGTTTAGTTATTACTGATGATTACTCACATTTCTCTTGGGTTTTCTTTTTAGGTACAAAGGACGAAACAGCAGGCACGCTGATTGGGTCCTTACTGTCAAATCACGGCTCATCCAATTGAGAGTAGTGAATACCGCGTGTCATGTTTTAAACCATGTTTTGGGGGGGAGGCAGTGAATACCGCGTGTCATGCTTTAAACCGGGTCCTTACTGTCAAATCACTGAACAAAACATGTTATGAAGTTCTAAATAAAAGACTACCAAATTTAACTGGCTTTGAACCATTTGGGGTGCCATGTACTTTATTAAAAACAAAAACATCAACCTAAGTTTGGTGAAAAGGCTGACGAAGGATACTTCCTAGGTTGATGAGACTGAAACATCGAGGATAAACAAGGATCATCCAATTGAGAGTATCAAAGGGAATCAAAACACCGGTGTGAGAACTAGGAGTAGTGTGGGTAATATCACAGTGTTGTTATCAATGATCAAAGACTCTGAAGCATTTCTCACGTGTTTATACGCGTGTTTTATCTCACAAGTAGAGCCGAAAAATATGCAAATGGCACTGCAAGACAACTCTTGGGTTGAAGCCATGCAAGAAGAACTGTCACAGTTCAGAAAAATTGAAGTGTGGGAGTTAGTGTCATTTCCTCAAGGAGAAGTTTTAATAGGAACCAAATGGGTCTTTAAGTGAAAACAGGATGATCGGGGTATAGTTACTCGCAACAAGGCAAGACTTGAGGTAGAAGGGTTCAACCAGGAAGAGGGAATTGATTACAACGAAGTGTTTACACCAGTGGCGAGGCTCGAGGCAATTCGTTTGTTTCTAGCTTTCGCGTCCTTCAAAGGATTTAAGGTATATCAACTAGACGTCAAGAGTGCATTCCTGTACGACAAGTTGAAGGAAGTGGTGTATGTCGAACAACCGCCAGGGTTTACTGATCCAAAATATCCCGACAGAGTATATCGACTTGATAAGGCTTTGTATAGATTGCATCAGGCACCTAGGGCTTGGTATGAGACACTGTTAACTCATCTCTTAGACAACGGGTTTGAGAGAGGGAGAATTGATAGTACACTATTCGTGAAAAGAAAAGGAGAATATTTTATTCTGGTACAAGTGTACGTGGACGATATCATCTTCAGGTCATCAAACGAGCAGATGTGCAAAGACTTTGAATAGGTTATGAAGTCAAAGTTTCAGATGAGTGATATGGGGGAGCTAAACTTCTTTCTTGGTTTACAAGTTGAACAAAAGAAAGAAGGAATGTTTATTCATCAGACGAAGTATGTCTACGACATTTTGGAGTGCTTCGGGATGGAAGGAACAAAGCTGACCGTACACTTTAGTACTCCGATTCAAGTGAATCACAATCTCGGACCGGGTACAGATAATGATACTGATGTGGATCCGACTCTATATAGGGCCATGATCGGATCACTTATGTATTTAACTGCTTTTAGACCTGACATTATGTTTGTTGTGTGTATTTATTCTAGGTTTCAAGCTAATCCGAAAGAAATGCATATGAGAGCTGTGAAGCGGGTTCTACGATACCTGAAGTCGAAACCGAAGATGGGACTTTGGTATCATGCTGATGGGGATCTGGAATTGGAGGCCTACACGGATTCTGACTATGGTGGATGTAGCTTGAACCGAAAATTCACAACTGGAGGTTGTCAGTTCTTTGGAGGGAGGCTTGTATCCTGGCAATGCAATAAACAAACTTCGGTAGCCGTATCAACATGCGAGGCCGAGTATGTAGCTGCGGGTAGTTCCTGTTCACAGGTTCTGTGGATCCAATAAAAATTGCGGGATTACGGTTTGGCTTATACTCATACTCCCATTAGGATAGACAATCAATCAACAATTTCTATAACAAATAATCCAGTTAAACATAGTAAAATAAAGCACATAGACATAAGACATCATTTTATACGTGAGTGTGCTGAAAAGAACTTGATAAAACTGGTAAAAGTTGCAACGGAGGACAATAATGCATTATTCACAAAAGCATTTGATAAGTCATGCTTTGAATTGTTAGTTCAACTAAATGGCATGCGTAATCCAAAGTAACTTGACCTTAGTAGATTTTCTTTTCTAGTAAGTTATTAGTTTAGTTTATTAGTTTATTTTATTTAATGAAAAACAAAAGAAAAAAGAGAGAAAACCACAAAAATCTCAAAAAAATAGAATATTGAAAAATGAGCGAAGTCTTAGAGTCATAGGTTCAAAGTGACGAAAATTAGCACAGTCTAAAAAAACTCTAAGTGTTGAGCTTTCACACATAATGCACCATAAAAATCTAAGTGATGTGCATATTCTTCTTTGATATGTTGGTAGGCATAATACATGAAGAAAATCCTAACAGCTAATAAAATAATCAAGAAAATGTCATATGTGTAACTAACTTAGATGTATGACCAAAATGTCTTAATTTCTATGTTAGAGACATACATACAATGATTATAAAAGAGGTATGCAAATTTATCTGGGGGATGTATAGCAACATCAAAATACGTCTTAAACAAAGAAAGAAAAGGTTTTGAAAAGAAAAGGAAGTCAAAACAAGTCGCTTTGTTGTACGTAAGTACAGACCTGTCGCCGCTGTTTTGACTTAAGCTAGCAAGATAAGTCGCTTTGTTGTACGTGAGTACAGACCTGTCACCGCTGTCTTGCTAACATAAGAGGAACTCTAAGACAAACTAAGACACTCTATTGTATGTAAATACAGAACTGTGTCCGATGGTTGCCTTTTAAAGAAAATTGCAATACCAAAAAGTTATAATCATTGTGTGTCTGTCTTGATCATAGAAGTATGTCTAAGTATGGGACACGTAAGCTAGTTTCTTGATAAATAAAAAGGCCAAAGGAAATTCCAAAGTGTTGAATGTTTAAATGGAAGATCATACCGTCAATCACCTTGAAGTGTATGTCACGACAAACAATCAAAGGAACAAAAATTCCTAAAGTGTGAAAGTAAAATACTGAAAAGTGCGTTTGACACCGCTATCTGATTGAACCTTCTTTGACTATCTCGCAAAAAATTCTGTTAGTGTATTTTTACTCTTATATTATTTTTAAGTTAATTTAATTTAATTTAATCTTATTTTATTTTATTTTATTTTATCTTAATAAATAGGAAAAAGGTCAAAGTTACTAGGATGCAATTTTAGTTGAAGAAACAATATTGCGTGAAAATCTGTTGATTAGTATGAATATTTTTGCAAAGTTGGAAAAATTCCGTTAAGTGAAAAAGTTGAAAAAGTTGGATTCTATTCAAGAATTTATAAAATTTTCAATCAAGTTCGAAGTTACATTAGAACTTGTTGCAAGTTCAAACTTGACCTAAGTCCGAAGGTGGTTGGATATAAATAGGTCAACAGTGCTTCAGGGGTTTCTTGATTCGTTCAGGACCACCTTTCCAACCCCTGCTCCCCAAACTGACCACTCTTCTCCGCTTCTTGCACTCACTACACAGCTACAACACCTATCATCCTCCCTCTTATCAATTCTTTCTCACCAACAGGACTCTGTGTCCACCCTGTTAGCTGTTTCCCAACAGCCGTCATCTCTTGCTGAAACCTGCTCTACCACCCTGTTACTTTTTGAATAAGAACTTGTTGTGGTGCTGAGTGATTAACATTCACTCTTGGCCTTTGGGCTGTCATTTGTGGTTGAGCCCTAGAATAGTTTCTATATAATGCATTTCATTATTATATCCCTGGGCTCTACCTGGTGTCTGTTGTCTATTAGGGGTATGGGACCTAACTGGAGTATAAGCCCTCTTAGGTGTTGTACTCCTATAGACTTGTTGTGGTCCTGACCTAGATTGACTAGGGACTCTAAACGGTAAATTTGTCCTAATCACTTCGTTTTGTCTGACCGACACCTGTATTTGTTTAGCAGGTACCCTAGGTGTTGCCTTCAAGTTCTTCTTAGTATGTTGAGAATTACTTGTACTAGCAATATTCGTTACTGACTTTAAGGCTGGTTGATCTTGCTTCCCTACTGTTGGTGTGGATTCTACCTTAATAAGGACAGCTAGACGCAACGTGACCTTTCTAATGACATCTAAAGCATGACATCTTATCAATTGGATTCTTATAAGTACCCTTTGATTTAGGTGTCTCGCTAGTGTCATTTTCTTTCGAGTCAACTACAGTGTTAACAGCCTCCTGATTATCACTTACATTTTTTGCTTCTGCTAGTTTAGTGTCACTAGAAGACTGCACAAAATTAACTTTCTTAATCTTTGGGGCTGTGGTTGACACCTTAGTTGAATTTACCTCTTCCGGTTCAGTTAAAGTTGCTACCTCTGATTCAACCATTTCGGTGGTTTTATCCTGAGGTTGAGGCACATAGTTGTTGTTGAACGGTGGAGGACTCTCCTGATAACCTAGGGCTACTGGTTTCTTAGATTGCCTTTGAGCTTCTAAGATTTTTCCTAGATTTAGGGATGAGTTCCTAAACTTTTCAAGCTTGCTATTGGCCTCTGCAACCTTAACTCTAGATTCAGCTAGCTCTACATCTTTAAGGGTGAGTTCTTTGGTCAAAGATTCTACATGCTCATACATAAGTTCTAACCTGACACATTGTTAACTTAACTTGTCTTTTAAAAAAATCACATCCTGAGCATCTGCTTTCATCTTGTTCCTTAGATCCTCCATAATATCTTGAAGATTAGCATTATCAGATTTTAATGATTGGACTTGAGCTGTCAAGTTGTTATGTGTCTCTAGTAATAGATTTAATCTATCATTTAAAGTAGCACTTAAAACACATAAATCATGGAATGTAGAAAAGTTTAGAGTTACCTTATTGCGGTCCGATTCCACATTGGCCATTTGAGCTACAAACTCCAGAATGGTTTGCTCCTCTGACTTTTCCACCCACAAAGGACTTGATTCTGTATGTTGGGTGTCCTCTGCTTCTTCTTCAGCTCCAATCATATGTTCCATCTAGCTGTCTGTTGGATGACACGTTAGTTAACAGACCAGCTATGGCTGCTTGATTCCTAGAACCACTAAAGTGTTTTCTCTCTTGATTCTGATTCTGATAATTTTCCAGTTTTGGTCGTTAACATTCTCTAGCAAAGTGTCCGAATCCTTGACAATTGTAGCACTTTACTTTTGACTTGTCGAAACCAACATTGATGCTTACACTCAAATTTCTTCTCGTCCTCTTCAATAATCGCTTTACCCTTTGTGTCACCATGGCCAGTTGCCATTGTAGGTCCATCTGTTCCAAGTCGTCGGGATCTACTTGATCGTAGTCCTCTTCCCACAGAGCTGGATCATTTATATTTCCTTGAACGTAATTGTCGTAAGCTGCGACAAATGATGCTAGAATATTTAGATGATCTTCAGCTGATTTTGCGCTCATAGGCATCTTGGTATCGCCTTGAGATGTAGACGTTGAGGATGTGGTTTTTCTTCTGGTTTGGAAAACTCCCTACTACTAAAATCCTCTAACTCAACTGGAATAGGTTCTTCTCCCGAGAAAAATGTTGTGGCCCCTGACTTCAGTTCACTAGAGGTTAACGGTTTTGATTTCCGAAAATACATCTCTTGATATTGAACCTGATCAAATTCCCGTTCCTTCTTCTGTAACTTGAAATTGTATGCCCTCAGCGTTCTGATAACCCCTTCAAGAGTAAGAGTCTCAAACTTCTCTTCAGCATGCTTTATTAGCGCCCTGTACATCTCCCACTTAGCCGGTAAAGCATCCAGAAGCTTTTCTATCTTTTCTGTCTCTAGATACTCAACACTGTGATTGTCAAGTTCAGTCAGCAGATGATAGAATCTAGTAATCGTCCCATCTACCGTCTCATTTTTCAGTGCTTTGAACATAGCAAATTGCTGCTTCAGCATTTCTGTTCTTCCCTTGCGTACCCTAACATCTCTTCTCTAGAGCATCCAAAATCTCTTTAGAAGTCCTGTGATTCCTCAATGTGTGTAGGATTTCCTGAGGTAAAGCCATTCTGATAGACGAAAAAGCTCGGTTTTCGGCCTCATAAATTTTATTGTCGTCGTGTTTCATGTTTTGATACGTCAAGACTCTTTGTCGGCCTTCAAGCTCTTGCGTAGAAGGAACATATCCCTCATCAATGCATATCCACATATGCATGTCATTGAATCTTGCAAAGTGAGCAAACCTATCCTTCCACCAGTAGTAATCTTCCAATTTCATCAACTTGGGCGGAGAATTTGCTTTGCCAACCTCGTGGTCCATTTCTAAGAATTTGTGCAAACTCGACATTCTTTAAAAACTTTTTGTTTTCGAACTTAAACAATTAATTTAAAAATTAATTTAAAATAAATCCTTCGAACTTATTCAAGTTCAAATATATTTAAATATAAATTCGTTTAGTATATTAAATTCGAATTGTTTTAAGTTTGAACTCAACAAGTTCGAAAGCCTGCAAGTTCGAGAAACCCTAGATTTCTGACAAATTCGAACCTCAATCAAGTTCGAGAAGCCCTAATATTCTTACAAAGTTGAACCTCAATTAAGTTCGAGAAACCCTAATATCCTGACAAATTCGAATAATCTGACAAGTTCGAAACCAAAATAAATTTGAAATAAACCCTAAAACAACTTCGAGAGGAGCTTATTCTGACAAGTTCGAAGAACCATAATACACCCCTTAAGTTCGAGCGCCGCAAGTTCGAGAAACGGCCAAAAATTGGATTCTTTCAAGATTTCAGATTAAACCAATGTTTTTAATGTTAAAAACACGGATTTCGACTGAAAAAGTGAACTAATATGAATTTTTTTCCCGTAACTTTGCTCGTAGAACTCTGAAAACCTCAAAAACGGTGATTTATCTGGTAAAAACGTCAAGAAACCAAGAATGTTCATAGAAACACAAAGAATGCGAAAAACACTCGAATGGCTCTGATACCACTTGTAAGGTCACCTCTAGCACGGATCTGATCTTGACGCGACGCAGTCCAACGAGTGCGGAATCCTCGTTAGTGGCTTAGCGGATCGATCACACACGGAATCCCGGAGACTAACACAATGATAGCCGATACAACGAACGACCCGACACGTGTATTTCTCCGAAAGACTCTCTGAAATCACTCTAGCTCGTACGTGCACTAATACAAGCTCTGAAAATGAATTTCTCCAAAAGTCTCTAAATTAAACGGATTAACACATAATTATAGAGATTAAGTTCGAACTTACCAGATTAAGTGCGTTTAGGCCCAAGCCCACGAAGTTGTCCAATATCCTACGAACTTAGCTTCACTAAGTTCGTCTGGGTATGGATAAGTTCGAACCCTAGCCTTTGAACTTATTCTAGAACTTATCTTTGAACTTATTCTAGAATTTATCTTTAAACTTATCATGCAAATGTAAACATCGTACACAATCATGATCAAACATATACGACTTGATATTAACAAAGCCTGATCTATTACAAATGACTATCTGTTACATACCTAGACTGCTATCGTCACACAGGGTGCACTCACAGACTCCCCCTTGACGATAGCTTCTAGTTGAATATTCATTGGCCTATAGTACTAGGCTTATTCAAAATACAACATGCATATAATCCCTGCTCTACACAAACCTTTACAAATTTATGATATTTTCTGCCTTCATACTTCATATGCTCATCAGACGAGATTTATTGATCATGAAGCTTGAGCAGATCATTCTTTGACAAGTTAACTAGGTGCAAGGGATCATACATCTTCAAAATTACTTTTTCATCCTCGTCTTCCATCACTGCTTCACATGTCTCACTATCAACATACCACCAGTTGAGTTTTCCTAAGACATCTTGAGGCATTGCCTTTAGAGGCACTTTCTTCAGACATCTAACTGACTTGTAATACATCTTCATCCAAGGCCTGCCAGTTAGAGGATCTATTCTTGTATGGTCTATTGCCCTCTTGCCTACTCGAGGATTGAGTCTCTCAAATTTTCTAGACCTCCCTTCTCTTCTGACAATCTTAGCAAGTACTTCAGCGTAGGGATCGTCTCCAATGTTGATGAGCTCTCTCCAGGCTAATGCATTTATCTCACACTTAGGCAAGGAGTTGAAATCCTTCAATATTCTCATCAGATATTGGAGTCCATCTTTCTCTTAATTATGAAGAGCTGCAATTCTCGATCGAAGAACCAGCTAAGTATGCTTCAGAACAGCTTTCCAGCACTAGGCACTATTATATTTTCTTTCAAAGTTAATGCCTTCTTCTTTTCTTCTCTTCTGAGCCACAATTTTCTCTTTTCTTCATTAGTGGTCTCCCTATCAGGCACTTCAAACTCCGATTCAGCATTTAAGGCAGCTTTAAGCGCTTCGATGTCAATCACGTTCTGTTCCGCAGTCGTATACACCTCTGTGATAGGCTGCTTCTGAACTACAATCTCATCGGCCTCGTCTTCTTCATCAACAACGACTTCATCAACTGATTTCCAATCTGGAACATTTTCTGGCACAAACTCCTCTTCTTTAAGTTCTTCCAGATCGTCTTCAAAGTCAAAATTCACATCCTCATCATCTACTATTCCGGTCAAGGCTCCGATCATTTCCTGTTCGACGAGCTCTGCTGCTTCGGGAGCCTTGCCTTTCTCTTGACCTGATCAAGATGATCCAGGCTCCCCCTGAAGTTCAGCTTGCTGAGCATTCTCGTGTGGAAGATCTGCTAGCTCACTGTCTTTTTGAGTATCTGGGTCGCCTCCTTCATCATCTCCATTTCTCTGAACTCCCCTCAACTCATCGCCCCGGCAACTCCTCTCTCCATGAGCTTGAAGATCTTCCAATATTTGCTCGACCAGGGTTTGAAGAGTTAGAATTTGAGTTTGCTGGGCATCCATGGTGTCTTGTTGGGCATTCACCTGCTGTTGTAGCTAATTATTCTGCTGCTCCAACCTGGAGTTGTGTTGCTGCAGCTCATTTACAGCTTGCAAAAGTTGAAAGATTTGGACTGTCTAGAAACCTATCATGCCTTTCAATTCTGAAAATCTTTGATTGGCAGTAGATGGAACAGATGTTGATGGAGTAGTTGTTGAAGTGGGGGGAGCGGTAGATGTGGCGGATGGAACAGCAGCTGAGGTAGATGGAGCTTCTTAGATTATATTTTGACACTTAGCTCTTTGTTGAGTTGTAATCAATGCTTCCTCTTCCAAAACAAAATCTGCATCTCTTTCGTCTTCATCTCAGAGAGCAGGACGTGTTAATTTACGTCTGGGCACCACAAGCCTACATCCATGTGTTGCAAATCTGGTGGTTGGATTAGCTGCTTCCCTTACCTCTTCTTCTGAACTAGAGTCTGAATCTGATTCGGAAACTGTCTCTACTAGACCTTCTGTCGCTTCTTGACTCTCAGTTCCTTCATTTGCAGCTACCGGAGGCTGATATTCATCAATTTGCCTGAAAATGTCATCCATGTCAGTAAGCGGCTCCAAAATTTCATTAACCAGCTGCTCCGCTATATTTTCTTGAGCTGTTGCGCCTTGCTCAAATATCTCTTGCAAAGTTTGCGCCCTCTGGTCAGTCTGGGATGCCAATGTTGACGGCCCAGCTGCCGCTATCGTTGTACTAGGAGCTGGTTCTTCCCGAGCAACCGGTGCTTGTTGTGCCGGTGCATGTTGTTGTTAAGTTTGTTGCTGAGGAGCATCAACTATCAATTCATCTCCCTCTGGAGTGACAAAATCTGGATCTATGACTGCTCCAAAAAGCAGAGCCACTTGGGGCCTCACTTGCTCTGCCCTACGTGCGTTATGGGATTGGCAGTCAGCAAATATTCTCTTATCAATGACAGCTACAGACGTTTGTTCTGGCAAAGGCGGTAAGTCTGGCAGAAAATGCCTGATGATCATCATGATAAATATCGGATACATTAGAAATCTTTCACGGGTTAGTGCAGAGATTTGGTGCACAAACTCCCTGAAGAACATCTCAGAAAAGCTATAAGGCTTGTTGTACACCAGAGATATCATCGCCGATTGAAGCTTAAAACACCATTGTGTCAAATCTAGCCTTCTTCGGTGCAAATCAAACCATTATAACGTGCACCAGATAGCTCCATTGGCCAATAAGACCACTCTTAACGTGAGATGTCTTCGTAATATATTGAGCATAGCCCATCCGTAAGAAGGACGCCTGCCTTATGGAGCTGAGAAGTAAATTGGACCAGCTTCTTGTTCAGTCGTCCCTAGTTGCAGAATCGATTGTAGATTATCGGCTGAGAATGCAATCGGATGGCCACCGACTCTGGCCGTTAGAAGCGTCGGAACATGGGTGCAGTCAACTTGAAGAGTTTGCCAGAATTGGCGAACATACGGTATTATTATAGTGCGTTATGCGTTAGAGCATATGTCACCCGTGACTGCGATAAAAATTCTAACATTTGCCTATAAGACTGAGCCTCAGGCAGCTGCAGATCAATGGACATAGTCATATTGTGCTTGTTGAAAAAAGAACGGTCTCCCATATCTGCATACACGTCAAACACTTAAAACGTTAGAAATTAATTTGGAAAAATATAAGTAATTCGAACATGTTTAAATTCGAAATTGATTAAGTTTGAATTTAGACATCTTCGAACTTACTTAAATTCGAGAATATAAGTCCTTCGAACTTATTTAAGTTCGAACAGTCTTCTGACCTTCAAACTTACTTAAGTTCGAGAATCTTATTCGAACATGTCTGTCTTCGAACTTATAGATATTTTTGACAAGTTCGAAGACCTGACAAGTTCGACCATGAAGAACAAGTTCAAAGTCGGCTATTTTGAACTTCAAAACCATGATTTAAACCTTTTTAGACTCAATTAAGTGTTGAATCTAGTCCTAATAAGTTCTAAGCAAGTTTATTAAGTATTAATTTTAAGTACTATAACCTAAAACTTCTTGATTTGAACCACCTAGTTTTTAGTTATTTTAAACTTAAAATTTTCGAATTTTTGCCATAAAATTAGCCTAGAATTTTACTTACTTAGTGATTTGTGATGTACAACTACTAAGTCTAAGTATATGTTCGAGAAATTGAGTGAATCTTCGAGGTATAGTCCAAATTCGACAATACGGTAAGTTCGAATGCAAGTTCGAGATCGCTGGAGTAAGTTCGTAAGGATAAGTTCGAGAGTAGGTCCATTAAATGAACACTGGTTACCTATTTATAGCTAATCTGATTCGAACTTACCTTAAGTTCAAACTTACATTAAGTTCGGATATAACTTCGAACTTAACACCTGCTCGAACTTAGATGAAAATTTTGAAAATTCTTGAATAAAATCCAACTATTTCAACGTTTTTATTATACAGAACTTTTTCAACTTTACGAGACAATCACACTAAGCAATAGATTATCACGCAATTTTGTTTCTCCAACTAAAAATGCATTCCAGTAACTTTGACCTTATTCCTATTTATTAAAATAAAAATTTGTCAAAGCTAAAGTAAAATTAAATAAAATTAAAACTAAATTAAATTAACTCAAAAATAATTTAAGGATAAAAATACATTAACAGAATATTTTTGCGAGATAGTCAAAGAAGGTTCAATCAGATAGCGGTGTCAAACGCACTTTCAGTATTGCACTTTCACACTTAGGAATTTATTATTCCTTTGGTTGTTTGTCGTAACATACACACCAGTCGATTGTCGGTATGTTTGTCCATTTAAACACTCAACACTTAGGATTTTCATTTGGCCTTTTTATTTATCAAGAAACTACCTTACGTGTCTCATACTTAGACATACTTCTATGATCAAGGCAGACACACAATGATTATGACTTTTTGGTATTTGCAAATTATCTTTAAAAGGCAAACGGCGGACACAGTTCTGTATTCACATACAACAGAGTTCCTCTTATTTTAGCAAGACAATGGTGACAGGTCTGTACTCACGTACAACAAAGCGACATATCTTGCTAGTTTAAGTCAAAACAGCGGTGACAACTCTGTACTCACGTACAACAAAGCGACTTGTTTTGAATTCCGTTACTTTTCAAAACTTTTTCTTTCTTTGTAAAAGATGTATTTGATGAAGCTATACATCCCCCAGATAAATTTGCATACCTAATTCATAATCATTGTCTGTATGTCTCTATCATAGAAATTAAGACATTTTGGTCATACATCTAAGTTAGTTACACACATGACATTTTCTTGATTATTTTATTAGCTTTTAGGATTTCCTTCATGTATTATGCCTACCAACACATCAGACAAGAATGTGTATATCACTTGGATTTTAATGTGCATTATGTGTGAAAGCTTAACACTTAGAGTTTGTTAGACTGTGCTAATTTTCGTCACTTTGAACCTATGACTCTAAGACTTATCTCATTTTTTTTTAATATTCTCTTTTTTGAAATTTTTATGGTTTTCTCCCTTTTTTTCTTTTGTTTTTCACTTTTAAGTAAAAAAGTAATAAACTAATACACTAAGAAACTGAACTAATAAGTTACTACTAAAAAGAAAGAAAGACTACTAAGGTCAAGTTACTCTGGATTACGCATGCCATTTAGTTGAACTAACAGTTCAAAGCGTGACTTATCAAATGCTTTTGTGAAAAGATCCACATTATTGTCTTTCGTTGCAACTTTTACCAGTTTTATCAAGTTCTTTTCAGCACAATCACGTATAATATGATGTCTTATGTCTATGTGCTTAGTCTCATTGTGTTTAACTGGATTATTTGTTATGGAAATAGTAGACTGATTGTCTATCCTAATGGCAGTATGAGTGTAAGTCAAACCGTAATCCTGCAATTGTTGTTAAATCCACAGAACCTGTGAACAGCAACTACCAGCAGCTACATACTCGGCGTCGCACGTTGATACGGCTACCGAAGTTTGTTTCTTGCATTTACAGGATACGAGCCTCCCTCTAAGGAACTGACAACCTCCAGTCGTTGATTTTCGGTTCAAGTTACATCCACTATAGTCAGAATCCGTATAGGCCTCCAATTTCAGATCTCCATCAGCGTGATACCAAAGTCCCTGCTTCGGTTTTGACTTCAGGTATCTCAGAATTCTCTTCACGACTTTCATATGCATTTCTTTCGGATTAGCTTGAAACCTGGCACAAATACACACATCAAACATTATGTCAGGTCTAGAAGCAGTTAAATACATAAGTGACCCGATCATGGCCCGATATAAAGTCGAATTCACATCAGTATCACTATCTGTACCCGGTCCGAGATTATGATTCACTAGAATCGGAGTGCTGAAATGCGCGGTCAGCTTTGTTCCTTCCATCCCGAAGCGCTCTAAAATGTCATAGACATACTTCGTCTGGTGAATAAACATTCCTTCTTTCCTTTGTTCAACTTGTAAACCGAGAAAGAAGTTTAGCTCTCTCATAGCACTCATATCAAACTTTGACTTCATAACCTTTTCAAAATCCTTGCACATCTGCTCGTTTGATGACCCGAAGATGATGTCGTCTACGTACACTTGTACCAGAATGAAATCTTCACCTTTCCTTTTCACAAATAGTGTACTATCAATTCTCCCTCTCTCAAATCTATTGTCTAAGAAGTGAGCTGACAGTGTCTCATACCAAGCTCTAGGTGCCTGATGCAATCCATACAGAGCCTTATCAAGTCGATATACTCTGTCGGGATATTTGGGATCAGTAAACCCTGGCGGTTGCTCGACATACACCAATTCCTTCACCTTGCCGTACAAGAAAGCACTCTTGATGTCGAGTTGATATACCTTAAATCCTTTGAAGGACGCGAAAGCCAGAAACAGTCGAATCGCCTCAAGCCTCGCCACTGGTGCAAACACTTCTTTATAATCTATTCCTCTTCCTGGTTGAACCCTTTTACCATGAGTATTTCCTTGTTACCACTATGCCCCGATCATCCCGTTTACACTTAAAGACCCATTTGGTCCCTATAGCAACTTCTCCTCGAGGCAACGGCACTAACTCCCACACTTCTAGCTTTCTGAACTGTGACAGTTCCTCTTGCATAGCTTCAACCCAAGAATTGTCTTTCAGTGCCATTTGCACATTTTTCGGCTCTACTTGTGAGATAAAACATGAGTATAAACACGTGTGGAACGCCTCGGAGTCATTGCTCATCAATAACAACACTGTGTTATTATTCACACTACTCCTAGTTCTCACACCAGTACGTGGATTCCCTATGATACTCTCAATTGGATGATCCTTGTTTATCCTCGATGTCTCAATTTCATCTACCTGAAGATTATCTCCCAAGTTCGATCCTATTTCACCTACCGGAGGTAGGGGTGTACAGAAAAATCCGAATCCGAGCATCCGAAACAAAAATCCGAAAATCCGATCCGAAACTATCCGAAATTTTGGATTCGGATAGTAAAATTTCAGATTTTCGGATATTCGGATAATCCGATATACGAAAATCCAAAAAATAATAATAATTTTTAAAAAAGAATTTATATCTTTTGTATTGATTATTTACATAATATTGAGTGTTTATTATTATTCTAATGTATATTTTCAAGTTTTATCTTAGTATTATAGATTTATTAACTAATATTTTTATAAATTTTAGTTTTTTTATATTTTTTTAGTCGTTTTGAGTAAAATAATTCTGGATACATTTAGTTTGTGATATATCTATTTTTAATATCTATTTGGATATATGAATTTGTATTTTAGATATATAAATATTTGATTTAATTTTTAAAAAAAAATTAAAAATATGAATTTTCGGATATTCGGATAATCCGACATCCGAATCCGAAATTTCGGATTCGGATAGCAAAAGTCACTATCCGAAATTTCAGATATCCGAAAATTCAGATATCCGGTTTTGCACATCCCTAACCGGAGGTATGACTTCAGACGGAGTAACTTCTTCCTCATGAACACTATCTTCGGAGGTAGAATCACTAGTCTGATTCTCATTCGTAGGTATTTCAGGTTCATTATCTGCTGGAGATCCATCTTCAGTCATTGTAATCTCAGATGTTGATGGAATGCTTGATCTTGGAAAACCTCTACACTCGTCGTTGAGATTCAATGATGAGAAGTCATTTTCCACAGAACCTGCATTTCCACTAAACGGTATGTTAAATGATTCAAAAACAGAGTCATAATCAAATAACCATTCAGGACCAGTTTGGGGTTCCTGTGAATAACTTGTTACGTCAATGTTAAACACAATTTCAATCGTACCATTTGTTTTGTTAAAAACCCTCTTGTTTGGTGAATTAGGAACATAACCTAGGAAGTATCCTTCGTCAGCCTTTTCACCAAACTTGGGTTGATGTTTTGTTTTCAACAAAGTACACGGTACCCCAAACGGTTCAAAGCCAGTCAAATTTGGTGGTATTTTTTTCAGAACTTCATAACAGGTTTTATTCAGTGATTTGACAGTAAGGACCCGATTTAAAACATGACACGTGGTATTCACTGCATCCCCCCAAAACATGGTAGGAAGCTTTGAATCCGAGAGCATGGTCCTTGCTGCCTCAATCAAAGTCCTGTTCTTACGTTCTGCCACCCCATTTTGTTATCGCTCATAAGGTGCACTAAATTGATACACCATGCCTTTGGTTAGGCAATATACACCAATTACTGTGTTTTTAAATTCCGTTACATTATCACTCCTGATACGTTTTACCCTTGTCCGGTATGAGTTCTCGACTTGGTCTAAGAACCCAATCAGCGTGCCTGATGTTTCATCCTTTGTACCTAAAAAGAAAACCCAAGAGAAACGTGAGTAATCATCAATAATAACTAAACAATACCAACTACCACCTATACTCCTTTTGTTGATCGGACCGAAGAGATCCATATGCAGCAAATCGAAGGTGGAAGCAATCGAGTTTTGAGTCTTGGACTTGTGTGGCTTCTTATGTTGTTTTTCCTTTTTGCACGGGACACACTTGTCTACGAACTGAAAACTCGTCAGTGGAACACCTTGCACCGGGCCATTTTACGTGATGTAGTTCATCATCCTTAGGTGCAAGTGTGCCATGCGTCTGTGCCACAGTAAAGATTCGGACTCTGAAGCTTTAGATAGTAGACAAATTGCTCCCATCGATGAGTCTGATACGTTCATATCCATCATGTACAGATCATTCTCCCTTGGGGCTCTCATCATGATCCACTCTTCATGTATTTTGAATCCCGGCTTCAGCACTAACGCCTCATTTTCAGTAAATATAACTGAATGCTTCTTATCACAGATCTGAGAGACACTAATGAGATTGTGATCAAGTTTATCGACATGGTAAACTTGATCAAGTGTGATTGTCCCATTAGTGACCACTCCTGTTCCAGTGATATTTCCTCCCTTGTTCCCAGCGAATGATACAAAACCCTTGTTCCCTCCCTTGAAGTTTGTGAGTAGACTCCTTTCCTCAGTCATGTGACGAGAGCAACCACTATAGACGAACCACTTGTTGTTAAGACCTGTAGTTAGCTCATGCACATGAAAGAACACAAGTTAGTTATCACAGGGAACCCAAGCCATGACTGACTTGGTAATACCATTCTCATCCACATACTTGAACTCCTTCAAATACTCATCTCTCCTTTCAGGCGACTTGGGTTTTTGAATAAGAACTTGGTGTGGTGCTGAGTGATTAACATTCACTCTTGGCCTTTGGGCTGTCATTTGCGGTTGAGCCCTAGAATAGTTTCTATTATAATGCATTTCATTATTATATCCCTGGGCTCAACCTGGTGTCTGTTGTTAATTAGGGGTATGGGACCTAACTGGAGTATAAGCCCTCTTAGGTGTTGTACTCCTATAGCCTTGTTATGGTCCTAACCAATATTAACTAGGGACTCTAATCGGTGAATTTTTCCTAATCACTTCGTTTTGTCTGACCGACACCTGTATTTGTTTAGCAAGTACCCTAGGTGTTGCCTTCAAGTTCTTCTCAGTATGTTGAGAACTACTTGTACTAGCAATATTAGGTACTGACTTTAAGGCTGGTTGATCTTGCTTCCCTACTGTTGGTGTGGATTCTCCCTTATTATAAGGACAGCTAGACGCAACGTGACCTTTCTCATGACATCTAAAGCACGACATCTTATCAATTGGCTTCTTATAAGTACCCTTAGATTTAGGTGTCTCGCTAGTGTCATTTTTTTTCGAGTCAACTACAGTGTTAACAACATCCTGATTATCACTTACAGTTTTTGCTTCTGCTAGTTTAGTGTCACTAGAAGACTGCACAAAATTGACTTTCTTAATCTTAGGGGTTGTGGTTGACACCTTAGTTGAATTTACCTTTTCCGGTTCAGTTACAGTTGCTACCTCTGATTCTACCATTTCAGTGGTTTTATCCTGAGGTTGTGGCACATAGTTGTTGTTGAACGGTGGAGGACCCTCCTGATAACCTAGGCCTACTGGTTTCTTAGACTGCCTTCGAGCTTCTAAGATTTTTGCTAGATTTAGGGATGAGTTCCTAAACATTTCAAGCTTGCTATTGGCCTCTTCAACCTTAACTCTAGATTCAGCTAGCTCTACATCTTAAGGGTGAGTTCTTTGGTCAAAGATTCTACATGCTCATACATAAGTTCAAATCTGACACATTGTTCACTTAACTTGTCTTTTAGAACAATCACATCCTGAGCATCTGCTTTCATCTTGTTCCTTAATTCCTCCTTAATATCTAGAAGACTAGCATTATCAGATTTTAATGATTGGACTTGAGCTGTCAAGTTGTTATGTGTCTCTAGTACTAGATTTAATCTATCATTTAAAGTAGCACTTAAAACACATAAATCATGGAATGTAGAAAAGTTTAGAGTTACCTTTTTGCGGTCCGATTCCACATTGGCCATTTGAGCTGCAAACTCCAGAATGGTTTGCTCCTCTGACTTTTCCACCAACAAAGGACTTGATTCTGTCTACTGGGTGTCCTCTGCTTCTTCTTCAGCTGTATCCCCACCGGTCTCAGTTACCTCAGCCATGAAGGCTCTGGCATTCGACTCCGGATGAGTGCTCCAATCATATGTGCCATCTAGCTGTCTGTTGGATGACACGTTAGTTAACAGACCAGCTATGGCTGCTTGATTCCCAGAACCACTAGAGTGTTGTCTCCCTTGGTTCTGATTCTAATAATTTTCCACTTTTGGTCGTTGACATTCTCTGGAAAAGTGTCCCAATCCTTGACAATTGTAGCACTTTACTTTTGACTTGTCGAAACTAACATTGTTGCTTACACTCAAATTTCTTACCATCCTCTTCATAAATCGCTTTACCCTTTGTGTCATCATGGCCAGTTGCCATTGTAGGTCCATCTGTTCCAAGTCGTTCAGATTTACTTGATCGTTGTCCTCTTCCCACAGAGATGGATAGTTTATCTTTCCTTGCACGCAATTGGCGTAAGCTGCGACAAACGATGCTAGAAGATTTAGATGACTTCAGCTGATTTTAAGCTCATAGGCATCTTGGTATAGCCTTGAGATGTAGACGCTGAGTGATGTGGTTTTTCTTCTGGTTTGGAAAACCCTAAGAACGCCCTACTACTAGAATCCTCTGACTCAACTGGAATAGGTTCTTCTGCCGAGAAAAATGTTGTGGCCCCTGACTTCAGTTCACTAGAGGTTGACGGTTTTGATTTCCCAAAATACATCTCTGGATCTTGAACCTGATCTGATTCCCGTTCCTTCTTCTGTAACTTCAAATTGTATGCCCTCAGTGTTCCGATAACCCCTTCAAGAGTAAGAGTCTCAAACTTCTCTTCATCATGCTTTATTAGCGCCATGTACATCTCCCACTTAGCCGGTAAAGCATCCAGAAGCTTTTCTATCTTTTTTGTCTCTAGATACTCAACACTGTGATTGTCAAGTTCAGTCAGCAGATGATAGAATCTAGTAATCGTCTCATCCAGCATCTCATTCTTCAGTGCTTTGAAGATAGCAAATTGTTGCTTCAGCACATCTCTTCTCTAGAGCATCCCAAAGCTCTTTAAAAGTCCTGTGATTTCTCAATGTATGTAGGATTTCCTGAGGTAACGCCATTATGATAGACGAAAAAGCTCGGTTTTCGGCCTCATAAATTTTCTTGTCGTCGTCTTTCATGTTCTGACACGTCAAGACTCTTTGTCGGCCTTCAAGCTCTTGCGTAGGAGGAACATATCCCTCATCAATGCATATCCACATACGCATGTCATTGAATCTTGCAAAGTCAGCAAACCTATCCGCCAGTAGTAATCTTCCAATTTCATCAACTTGGGCGGAGAATTTGCTTTGCCAACCTCGTGGTCCATTTCTAAGAATTTGTGCAAACTCGACATTCTTTAAAAACTTTTTGTTTTCGAACTTAAACAATTTAATTTAAAAATTAATTTAAAATAAATCCTTCGAACTTATTCAAGTTGAAATATATTTAAATATAAATCCGTTTAGTAAATTAAATTCGAATTGTTTTAAGTTCGAACTCAACAAGTTCGAAAGCATGCAAGTTCGAGAAACCCTAGATTTCTGACAAATTCGAACCTCAATCAAGTTGGAGAAGCCCTAATATTCTGACAAATTCGAACCTCAATTAAGTTCGAGAAACCCTAATATTCTGACAAATTCGAACTCTGACAAATTCGAATAATCTTACAAGTTCGAAACCCAAATAAATTCGAAATAAACCCTAAAACAACTTCGAGAGGAGCGTATTCTGACAAGTTTGAAGAACCCTGGTACACCCCTTATGTTCGAGCGCTGCAAGTTCGAGAAACGGGCAAAAATTCGATTTTTTCAAGATTTCAGATTAAACCAATGTTTTTAATTTTAAAAACACTGATTTCGACTGAAAAAGTGAACTAATATGAATTTTTTCCCCGTAACCTTGCTTGTAGAACTCTGAAAACCTCAAAAACGGTGATTTATCTGGTAAAAACGTCAAGAAACCAAGAATGTTCATGAAACACGAAGAACGTGAAGAACACTCGGATGGCTCTGATACCACTTGTAAGATCACCTCTAGCACGGATCTGATCTTGACGCGACTCCGTCCAATGAGTGTGGTATCCTCGTTAGTGGCTTAACGGATCGATCACACACGGAAACTCGGAGACTAACACAATGATAGCCGATACAACGAACGACCCGACACGTGTATTTCTCCAAAAGACACTCTGAAATCACTCTAGCTCGTATGTGGACTAATACAAGCTCTGAAAACGAATTTCTCCATAAGTCTCTAAATTAAACGAATTAACACATAATTATAGAGATTAAGTTCGAACTTGCCAGATTAAGTTTGTTTAGGCCCAAGCCCACGAACTTGTCCAATACCCTACGAACTTAGCTTCACTAAGTTCGTCTGGGTATGGATAAGTTCGAACCCTAGCCTTTGAACTTATTCTAGAACTTATCTTTGAACTTATCATGCAAATGTAAACATCATAGACAATCATGATCAAACATATACGACTTGATATTAACAAAGCCTGATCTATTACAAATGACTATCTGTTACATACCTAGACTGCTATCTTCACACAGGGTGCACTAACACATAGCCTTGTTGGTTCCAAACCAGTCCCCAAAACTGCTGTTGTCCAGCCTGTTGGATCTGTTCCTTCAGGCAGAACTGTTGAAGGCTCTATGTCATCTCCTTCAAAAGGGGAAAAGATATCTGTCTCGAAGACAAAGTCTAAGGGGGGAGAAATCTTCATCTCCCCTTAAGGAGAAATCAGCTTCAGTGGGGCAAGCAACAGGTCTTTCACAAACTGGCACTGTTGCAGGTTCTTTCAAAGTCTCTAAAACTGCTCAGTCTACTTAGGTTGGATCTCCAAACCCTGCACCATCTAAGGGGGAGGAATTCATTCCTGCGGACAGGCCAAGCAGAAGGAGACATTTAATTTTGGAACAAACTGAGGATGAAGAAGAGGAGGAAATGGAAGTTGTTCAAACTAGAGCAGCAAAGGGTAAAGGGAAAGCCTCTATGGACACTAACTATCTCAAAGCTGCTCAGCTCAAATTTGACAAATCTCAGGCCAAAGAAATAGGCGTTTGTTTAATGATTTATTATACGTTCAGACAAGAGCAGCTTGAGATTCTTGAAAGACAGCAGAAGGAAGCAGCCTCTACAAAAGCTGCTAAAGACTTTGCAGCGAAGGAGGTTAAAAAGATAAAAATGTCCTCCTTGGATGTACAAAGGAAACTAATAGAGGCTGCAAATGAGTCAGTGGTTGGTAAAGAGGGAGAGAAGGAACAGAGTGCATAGGTCTTAGTGACCAAGTCAAAGCATGTATCCTCATAAGACAAAGCCTAGTTCCACTTTGACAATATGACAAGGAAGAAGTTTTTTGATGTGGCAAACAGAAGACTGGCCAGGGAAACAATTGTCAAGGTTGTCCCTATTTCAAAGAAAGGCAGGCAGTGGAAGCTTCAGATCACCAGGCTAGGTGCTGAAGGTCTTGAATTGGAAGCTTATGAGTCGGCTGATGTTGCCTGCATGGGGTATAAGGAATCAGTTGAATTGGTTGTTGTCCTGAGCAGATCAAAATCTGAAACTGCTCAAACTATCAGGGCATATGTCAAAACACTAATGGAGAAAGTCAAAAACCTGGGCTTGATTCCTGAAGAACAAATCAAGGGTACCTCACTGGTGGAACCCAAGATTAAGCCCAGGAGAAAGAGAAAGGATACATAGCATGAAGAGCTAATCATTATGATTGAACAGGGGATGCACGTTGTTGAAATCAAAGGGGTAGATCACAGTCTGCCAAGAGGAGTTGAGCCTGAGGATGGCAAATTCATAGAAGAGCCTGAGTTATGGGTGTTCTTTGTGGACCCCTTATCAAAGAAAATGTGTTTCCAGAGGGCATCTGATCTTCACAAGGCTGGTCTCAAGAAGTTTGTAGCCTTCAGACTCTCCAATACTTTTGAACAACACTCAAGATGGAGAGCAATCATATGGGAACAACTTAAAGGCTTCTATGAAAGGGGAGAACTTCATCATCCTGACTTCATGTTCCTATGACACGAAATAGAAGAACTTGATGAGCCTATGGAACATTACCAACAGCTGTTTGAGCAAAGACAACAGCTTCGAGGTCCATCTGCTGCTGAGTAGATGAAGAATGAAAGTTGTCCATAAGTTAGACAGACGTACCATTATTTGCTCCCACCATCAACAGTCCAATTTGTTAAATTTCTCTTTGTACATATGTTGTCCTTCATTACATTAGTTGTAATTCATTCCAATACATTAGTTCTACTTCTGTAAAAACATGTGTTGTTTAAATAAAAAACTGTCTACGCTGCTCATGCCTGTTGAGCAGCTTGGACCAAAGCTTAGTGGTCTGTTCTTTGTGAACAACACCTGTTCTTTGTGAATAGGTTATACACTTTATGGAATATGTTTCCATGTCATCGTGTATTGTCTTGGACCAAAATATCAGTTTACAAGTCGAAGATAAAGTGGAAAATCAGAAGCTGCTTACACTACCCAAGCTGTTTTGATACATGAAGACAAAGTGGATATTTGAAATGGGTGACAGGCCATTTCTTATATCAAAATAGCTATACAAGAAGAGGAAAGGATTAAAGTTGACATTCCTCTTTAAGGTAAAGCATTTTGCAACAGAGACAAAAAGGAAAAGACAAGGATTCTGCAAAAAAAAGGGACAAATGTTGTTTTGTCAGAATGTGCAGAAAAGTAGTTGTGTCTTTTTGGAAAGACACTCCACTATCTCTGCATCCAATGAGGAAGATTCACCAGTATTCTCAGAGAGAGTATAAAAGGAAGCTTCTAAGGAATGTGAGAAAACTAAGAGAGAAATGTCCTGAAAGTGCAAAAACTTGTGTTTTCATGCATGCAAGGTTTGCTTAGATTAGAATATTAAAGTGTGTCCAAGCTGTTCTTGTTCAAGCTGTTATGTTTGTCTTGTAAAATCAGTGAGTACATCTTAGTGAGTGAATTCATTGTAACAAGTCTGAGTGTGTCTTAGATTAGCAGTCTATCTGTTGTTTCTGTCATCTCAGCTTGAACTATTCCGCAGTTCAAGCTTGTTTGTAATTAACATTTGTTGATATATACATACAAACATTGAGAAAGTGTGTTGAATTTTTAAATAGCTGTATTCACCCCCCCCCCCCCTCTACAGCTTACAGAAACATACTAGGGAAACCTTTTGGGACCTACACCTGTCATAGTCGGGTGTGGTGTTGCCTCTAGCATAGTACGAGGTTGTTCCTATCATAATTGGGACTGTCCCAATCAAAGTCGGGACTTCCGACAATTCAAGTACGTCAGCCATTCGGCATCCAAAGGGTTCGAGAATAATCCATGGATATCCAAGTGAGTCCAAATGACAGGCATGATCAACGAATGAGGTCCAAAGTGCCTCGAGTATACGAATAAATCATGCATTAATGAAACGAATGAATAAGTGACCAATAGTATGATGTCATATTATGAATCAATAACGAATGATCAATCATGAAAAAACAAGTACATCGTATAAGAATTTATGAAAATATAATGCTAGAACTCATATTGATCAGTTTAATAAGAACCTCAATCCTCCTCACGAAGATTCAATAGCCCCAAGGATGGCTAAGACTTGTGATCAAGCCTCTTTCGACTCAATTCACCTATAAGCATTCATAAGGTGTACCCATAAGCCCCCGAACACAAGATAAACCTCTAAGAGTGGGCCAAGAGTAATGGGACATCAAACTAAAAGCACTAAGTCCATATGAGGCCCTATGAGTTCCGGAATTGATCAAAGGCCCTCAAACCCTTTAAACACTCAATTTAGAAGTGGTTTGCAAGTATAAGACCCAACCCCGACCGACCAAAATTAAGTTTTTGGGCAGAAAGTTGGTTATGGTGTGACCCTGGAGGTGGTCACGCCGTGACTGCTGTCATCCAGGCCTGCCTGCACATTTTTCTCAGTATACAACTCCTAAAAATGACCCCAAAACGCATCGAATGGTTATGAAACTTTGAAAGGGTTTTACCAACAATATAATTCACATAGTTAGGTAATTTCCTTTAAACATAATAGAATCATGTCCTAACATTCCATGATTCCATGGAATTCGTATGAACTCACATTGAGTTCCTAAATGCCAAAACCCAAACTAAGCCTTCAAAACTCCAAATGAGTTCCTACTAGCTTCCATTCAATTCCATTGCCATAAATAATATATTTGGTTCCTAAATGATCATATAAAACATGATAGAATAATGAAAATCAATTTCCATCCACCATTGGAGCTCAAATAGAGCTCCAACTTGGGTTTTCACCCACATTCACTAAGTTCCAACTCCAAACGAGTTTCCACTTGACTCAAATCAATGTCATATCACTACTTAACATATTTGAATCATACTAACATATAAACATACTAAATCAACACAACTCTTCGCACTTCCACCATTGAAGCTCAAATGGAGCTTCAATTTGGGTTTCCACCCATCATAACCAAATCAACCCAACAATTCACATATTTAAGAGCCAAAAACAATTATAAACCATAAACATTAACATACTTTTGATATTCAATTCATTTACCAACTCAATCTAACAACCCATTTACGTATAGATCTTTCAAATGAAAAATGGAGAAGGAAGAAGATGGAGTAGGAGATGGAGAAGATGATTATACCTTCAAAGATAACCCAAAATGTGACTCATAAGCTTCAATCTTTCACCTTGATGACCAACCTTCCAAAACCCTAGCTTTTCTCTTCTCTTTTCTCCTAATTTTGCAAAAATGTGAAGTGTGTGTGTATCGGTTTCAAGATACAAAAAGGGGATTTTGGCCTTTGGCCAATCCCATCCCTCCATTCTTTACCAAATAACAACCTACACCCCTCCCAACTCATCTTTTATTTAAAATATAACCACAATGATACAACTTGCATTTATTTAACAATGAGATCAAATGTCTAATACAAATAACCGAACTCTAACTGAATTAACATACAACTGACTAATGATCATCATACATACTGAGTAGATATACAAATGCTTATTAACAAAGTCCCAAAAGCTAATATCAACATACAATAACTAACACACGAAATCTCAGGGTAACTCAACTCCTACTTCTGCTGCTGTGACTTTGGCTCAACCTTCTGACTGCTTGAGACATGTTAGACTCGAATACATAAGTTAGGAAGCTCGTGAGTACACGAGGGTTAGACTCTACAAAAATAAACGCATAGCACAACATTTAGAACATAGAATCACACGTAACTCAATATAATAAACCCAGGTATGTCTCATTATCTCTGATGTAATCTCAGAGCTCAGTGTACATCTCAAATCAGTGGGGACGCTATTCCCCGGCTTACAGACCGCACACAATAGTGGTTAGCCACTCAGTTAGCACAGGAGTGTTAGGGCAATAACTCTGCCGTAGATACACGGTCTCATACTTCATGACTGGTTAGGGACAGTCAGCCTACATGATCACTCATCGCGGATACATTGGCTTTGATCTCGTCTCATACACACATATCACAAATAATGAAAGTAAATAGACTTAAACCTGAGTGCCACATCTCAGTCTTATATACAATACACCACGGTAGATACACATATATAACTCGTAAAATAAGTGCGCGTTTGGAAAAGAATTCGAGTACTCACATGTCTATCTGATCAACCCACTGACCTTCGGATCCAAATCTTGACCGGCTCACTGTTTGCTCGTCCCTGTATACACATGGATTCCCTAAATATCAATACAGTTCAACAGATACACATAACAGGCTCGTATACTGATCCCATAACTGACTCGGACCCCAAAAGTAACCCCAAACGAGCCCCAATGTCAAAAATCAAATCTAGCCCAACATAGGTTGATCGCGGTCCATTCTCAGTCCATCACGGCCGCACTCAGGCCATCACGGACGCGCTCATGATCTCAGCCACGCTCGAGGATCTCGACCACGTTTGACCACGCACCGCCACAGAATTCATCGCGACCGTGCTCAAGGGATCGCGGTCGCGCTCCTGGGCGAGCAGGTCGTCCTCTATTCATTTTCATGGCTGTCCAGGGGCTATTTCACCCCAAACTAGATTTCCAGGTCATATAAACTCACTAAGTCAACATGTAACTCTACCCTACAGGCTACATAGCCAATTCTTATAATTTTACAGCTTTAAACACAACAATTTCCAACCAATTTGATCTTCCTTACTGTGTACACCTCAAGAACGAAAAGAAGGATGATGGTGATGATTGATTCACAACACCAGCAACTGATTCTTGCTTGCTTTTCTTCTGATTCCATCCCACACACCACTCTTGCTGACCTTTTTCTTTGATAACGAAGCAAAAGAAGAGAAAAGAAATTTCGAAAGAAAGCTTATATATATCTTTCTATTTTTAGCAACCTAATACCCGTTTATCCAAACCCGATATCATGTTTTCACTATTAATATCAATTGAATCCATTTAATTTTGTGATCCCATAATTATAAATAATCCCCTAAATTAATAATTCGGTGGCACGTATACTTAATCCCGACACGTATAAATCCACCAATCGTAATATTATTCGACCAACGCAATATTATTAAATTAAATATCCAATAAAATAAATCCATGTACCATTTCTGAAAACGGTATATTACCATAAAAAAGTTATCACTGATAATAAAATAAATATACAAATAGTAATAAATAATATTATTCGACCAACACAATATTATTAAATTAAATATCCAATAAAATAAACTGAATTATTATGTTTTGATTATTAATGATTATATATTTCTTTTTACATTTAATGTAGATAGTTATTGGTGTTATTGTTTAATTCCAATTGATTATTACGACTAGTATTGTTATGTTATATATTATTTTCCTTTGATAATTCTAATTATTTTAATTATCAATCTACTATTATTATTTATATTTATAATTAGTTATACTTTTACTAATAATAGTTTTTATTACTTTATATATGATTATTTATAATATTACACATCTAATTATATTTCTCGTGTTTATTTAATGATTGTTGTTACGACTATTTTCATTGTGAGTTTTAATATTGAAAACACCATCATCGTCATCATATCCTATTACAATAGAGGCACAAAATTTTATTGTTATGTATCTATGTGTTTATTTATATTATATATATACACACAGACACACACACATAAATTATTATTTTATGCATAATGGCAATCATAATTTGTATTTTTTTATATGAATTATGATATCTACTATTTAAAATTATTTATTTGTTTCTATATACACAAATGATCATGATGATGATTATAATTATTCATAAATGAAACATAAAATATTGATGAAAATATGAATCATAACATTAAAAAATGAAACATAACAAAAAAATATATACAATATAATAATGATGATGATGATGATGATATTCACAAAAGAATAAATTTATATACACGCAAATAATAACAAAAATTGTATTTTTAATAAATACTAAAATAAAACTAACAGAAATCATAACAGCAATCATAAAACGTTTAACATTTATAAACAAATAACAATAATGATAAATCAATCGTAATGAAAAAATCTCGAACTATATATAATAACAATGTAACCAATTAAAATTCAAGTGTTAATATTGAAAAAATTCCATCAAATTTTTTTATTTTAACGATTAAGTTCCTAAATGTTTATCGTAGGACGGTAACCATAATTTTATAATAAGAACGGAGACAAAATTGTAATTTACCCTAATTTAGTAATATTAGTAGTAAATTAAACACAATATTAATATTATTAATATTATTATAATTTTAATGTTATTTTATATAATCTTAAAAGTTTTATAAATCAAATTTATTATACGAAAAGTATTAGGGACTAAAAGGGTAACATATAAAAGAGTAAAATCATCATTTCAAATTAATTAACTTCAAAATCTTAACTTTAATGGAATGAAGGATTATTAGTAAAATAAAATTCTATTTTAGGTACTATCCATGTAATTAAATTCTTTTAGGGACAAAAACCAAATTTCATATAAACCACAAGGACCATTTGTGTAATTTACTATTAATTAAACTATAAAAAAAATAATTATTTGCAAATTTTTTGAAAAGGAGAAAAAAAGATTTGGCAACTTAAATGTAAGAGTAAATTACAGTAATGGTCTCTGTGGTTTACATAAAACTTTAGATACGGTCACTGTAGTTTCAATTTTGCATAAACAGTCATTATATTCACTGTTTACTTGCAAAATTGATCATTCTACTCTTAACTTAAACAATCAAATTGTTAAATTTTTTATAATGACCATGTTATCCTTTTCTTTAATAACATTTTGGTCCTTCAAGTTTATTTAACTCTTCTATTATTATATTTATTATTATCATTATTATTATAACTATTATTATTATTATTATTATTTATTAATTTAAATTTTTACATATTAATATATTTGTTTATTAAGTTTTTTTATTTTAATATATTTTTTATTTTAAATTACAAAATTATTTATTTCTTTTATTATAAACAATTGTATCAAAGTAGTATCCATTTTCTTTTTTAGTTTTCCCGAATGAAAAAAAATACAAACATTCTATATTGTAGTTTCGCAAACCAAAAAATTTTGAATCTTAAACTTTTATTAGTTTTTTCAAAAGAAAAAAGTTGCAAAAAATTTTGAATCTAAAACTTTTATTAGTTTTTTCTAACGAAAAAAAGTTGCAAACCGTTCTTGTTTTAAGTTTTTTCATTTTCTAAACGTAAAAAATATAAAAACCAATCCGTTTATTATTTTTTTGCACCAAAGAATTCAACCCTTTTCAGACTTTTTGATTTGGGAAATGAAAAGAAATACAAACCATTTTGTTATTAGTTTTTGCAAACGAAAATACTACGAATAATTCTGATATTCAGTTTTTCCAAACTAAAAAAATCATTCTATTTTCTAGTTTTTCGAACGAAATCATTCCCTTTTATTCTTTTCTCCGAATGAAAAAACTACGAACTATTACGTTTTTAAAGTTATTCCTAAATACAAAATAGTGTGTAGTCTTTTTGTTAGGAAAAACTATAAAAATGGAATAACTTGTATTTTTTACGATGAGAAAAAGTTAGAAACGTAGTTGTTTAAATAATCTAAAAATCAAAAAAATACGAATCATTCCATTATTGAGTCTTTTTTAATGAAATACGACAAACCATTTTACTTTTTAGTTTTTTCCGAACAAAATACTTCGAACCATTAATTTTTATTAATTTTTAGTTTTTACTTTTTCGTATCGTAAAGCAATTCCATTTTATTAGTTTTTCCAAACAAAAAGACTACACACTATTTCGTATTTAGGAAAAACTTAATGAACGTAATAGTTCGAAGTTTTTTCGTTCGGAGAAAAAAATAAAATGGAATAGTTTCGTTCGAAAAAAACTAGCAAAATAGAATTATTTTTTTTGTTTGGAAAAACTGAAAATCAGAATTATTCGTAGTTTTTTTCCTTTGCAAAAACTAATAACAGAATGATTTGTAGTTCTTTTCGTTTCTCAAAACAAAAAATCAGAATGCGATGCATAGATGATGATGGAATAGAAGTTAGGACTAATTGAATTTGTAGGACGGGTAGATGCGTAGGATAGTAACTACTATTTTGGTGAGAAAAAAAAACGGATAGGTTTCCATATTTTTTACGTTTAGATATGAAAAAACTTAACATAAGAATGGTTTGAAACTTTTTTCGTTTGAAATTACAATATAAAATGTTTGTATTTTTTTCATTCGGAAAAACTAAAAAATAAAATGGACTTTTATACAATTGTTTATAATAAAAGAAATAAATAAGTTCGTAATTTAAATTAAAAAATAGATTAAAATAAAAAAAACTTAATAAACAAATAAATTAATATGTAAAAAGTTAAAAGAGTAAATTACAGAAATGGTCCCTGTGGTTTACATAAAACTTTGGATACAGTCCCTGTAGTTTCAATTTTGCATAAACGGTCCTTATCTTCACTGTTTACTTGCAAAATTGGTCCCTCTGCAGTTAACTTTAGCCATGAAATGGTTAAATCTTTTATAATGACCATTTACCCTTTTCTTTAATAACATTTTGTCCTTCAAATTTGTTGTTCATTTTAGTTTTGGTCCCTCAAGTAAATTTTTTTATTTAACTCTATTTTACTAATTATTATTATTATTATTATTATTATTATTATTATTATTACTATTATTACTATTATTATTATTGTAACGACGATTATTATTATTATTATTATTATTATTATTATTATTATTATTATTATTATTATTATTATTATTATTATTATTATTATTATTATTGATTTAACTTTTTACATATTAATTTATTTGTTTATTAAGTTTTTTTATTTTAATTCACTTTTTAATCTAAATTATAAATTATTTATATCTTTTATTATAAACAATTGTATCAAAAATAGAATCCATTTATTTTATATTTTTCCCGAATGAAAAAAATACAAACATTTTATATTATAGTTTTCCAAACCAAAAAATTTTGAACCTTAAACTTTTATTAGTTTTTTCAAACAAAAAACTGTTACAAACCAAAATTTTGAACCTTAAACTTTCATTTTCTAAACGTAAAAAATATGAAAACCAAACCGTTTTTTTATTTTTATTTTTGCACTAAAACCCATTCTAATTTTTTGTTTTGAAAAACGAAAAGAAATACAAACCATTCTGTTGTTACTTTTTGCAAACGAAGAAAACTACGAATAATTCTAATTTCCAGTTTTTCCAAACAAAAAAATTCATTTTTATTTTTCTAGTGTTTTGAATGAAACCATTCCCTTTTATTTTTTTCTCCGAACGGAAAAACTACCAACTATTATGTTTTTCAAGTTTTTCCTAAATACGAAATAGCGTGTAGTCTTTTTGTTCGGAAAAACTAATAAAACGGAATGGTTTGTATTTTTTATGATTGGGAAAGAATTTAAAACGTAGTGGCTAGAATAATCTAAAAATAAAAAAATACAAATCATTCCATTATTTAGTTTTTTTAATGAAAAACAACAAACCCTTTTATTATTTAGTTTTTCCAAACAAAAAACTTCGAACCATTAATTTTTTATTAATCTTTAGTTTTAACATTTTCATATCGTAAAAAATACAAACCATTCCGTTTTATTAGTTTTTCCGAACAAAAAGACTACACGCTATTTCGTATTTAGGAAAAACTTTAAAAACATAATAGTTGGTAGTTTTTCTGTTCGGAGAAAAAATAAAAGGGAATGGTTTCATTCAAAAAACTAGAAAAATAGAATGATTTTTTTTGTTTGGAAAAACTGGAAATTAGAATTATTCGTAGTTTTTTTCGTTTGCAAAAAGTAACAACAGAATGGTTTGTATTTCTTTTCGTTTCTCAAAACAAAAAATTAGAATGAGTTTTAGTGTAAAAATAAAAATAAAAAAACGGTTTGGTTTTCATATTTTTAAGTTTAGAAAATGAAAGTTTAAGGTTCAAAATTTTGGTTTGTAACATTTTTTTGTTTGAAAAACCTAATAAAAGTTTAAGGTTCAAAATTTTTTGGTTTGGAAAAGTATAATATAAAATGTTTGTAATTTTTTCATTCGGGAAAAATATAAAATAAATGGATTCTATTTTGATACAATTGTTTATAATAAAGAAATAAATAATTTATAATTTAGATTAAAAAATGAATTAAAATAAAAAAACTTAATAAACAAATAAATTAATATGTAAAAAGTTAAATTAATAATAATAATAATAATAATAATAATAATAATAATAATAATAATAATCGTTACAATAATAATAATAATAATAATAATAATAATAATAATAATTAGTAAAATAGAGTTAAATAAAAAAATTTACTTGAGGGACTAAAACTAAAATGAACAACAAACTTGAAGGACCAAAATGTTATTAAAGAAAAGGGTAAAATGGTCATTATAAAATATTTAACCATTTCATGGTTAAAGTTAACTGTAGAGGGACCAATTTTGCAAGTAAACAGTGAAGATAAGGACCGTTTATGCAAAATTGAAACTACAGGGACTGTATCCAAAGTTTTATGTAAACCACATGGACCATTTCTGTAATTTACTCAAGTTAAAATAACAATAATAAATAATAATAGAGTAAATTACAGAAATGGTCCTTATGGTTTGATCGAAATTATGGATATGGTCCCTGGTCTTTAAAAATTACATAAATGGTCCCTCAAAATACTATTTACTTGCAAAAATGGTCCCTCTTTCTCTTAACTTTTTTTAAATGACGGTTTTATCCTTTTCTCAATAACAATTTGGTCCCTCAACTTTAAATGAAATTTATCGACTTACGCGAAAGAGGGACCATTTTTGCAAGTAAATAGTGTTTTGAGGGACCATTTTTATAATTTTTAAAGACCAGGGACCATATCCATAATTTCGACCAAACCACATGGACCATTTTTGTAATTTACTCTAATAATAATAATAGTTATGATAATAATAACAATAATAATAATAGAAGAGTTAAAGAAAAAAATTTACTTAATGGATCAAAACTAAACTGAACTACAAACTTGAAGAACCAAAATGTTATTAAAGAAAAAGGGTAAAATGGTCATTATAAAAGATTTAACCATTTGAATGTTAAAGTTAACAGCTTGCAAGTAAACAGTGAATATAAGTACCGTTTATGCAAAATTGAAACTACAAGGACCGTATCCAATGTAAACCACAGGGACCATTTCTGTAATTTACTCTATATGTAATGTATTTTACGTTACTTTTTAACTTTTGTAACGTAATGCATTAAAAAATAAATAAAATGTACAAGTAGTTGTAACGTAAATGGTGGGCATTTTGGTTACATCAAATAGCTCTGAACTTTCGACTTTGTACACACTTATGTAGTGAACTTTTTTTGTGCACATTTGATAGTCAAAGTTTCAGGTAGTTGACGTACCTTTTAACCGGTTGTTTGCGTTTCGATGCCTACGTGGACAATTTTTTAGACGTGGCTACCCGTTTTTATATTATACCCGGTTTTATCTACGTGGCAACCCTTTTTTTAAAATCACTCGGGTTTATAATCGGGTTTTTTAAAACGACGTTATAAACCCGGGTGATTTATTAATTTCATACGGTGTTATAAACCCAGGTGATTTTAAAAAACGGGTTGCCACGTAGATAAAACCGGGTATAATATAAAAACGGGTAGCTACCTCATTAAAAAATTGTCCATGTAGGCATCGAAACCGGAAGCAACCGGTTAAAAGATACGCCAACTACCAAATTGGAACAATTTTGAAACTTTGACTACCAAATGTGCACAAAAAAAGTTCACTACATAAACGTGTACAAAGTCGAAAGTTCAGAGCTATTTGATGTCATTTTCCCAAACTTGAAGGTAGGGGTGAGCTCGGTACCGTACCGAAACCGAACCGGTACCGATCCCGAAAATACCGAAACCGAATTATTAGTTTTGGAAGAACCGAATACCGAACCGTATAATTTTATATGGTGCCGGTTCGGTTCCGAATACCGAATTTTAGCTAATTTAAGAACCGAATACCGAACCGAAAGTACCGAATACCGAATTTTAGCTAATTTAAAAACCGAATATATTAATTCGGTATCGGTCGGTACCGGTTCGGGTTCGGGAAATGGTACCCGTCGCTCACCCCTACTTGAAGGTAAGTTTACTTTTTGGATGTTTTTGTAATTATCCAAGTGCAAAACACTATTGGAAACAAAAAAGTTTATTAAGTTAGAGCAGAAATTTATGGAAAAAATGAAGAAAACTTTTGTTTCACTGAATGAGACTATGAGAGGGGTCCATGAGTCCATCTTCAACCTCTGGTGACTACTCCATCTTTCCTAATTCCTACCTCTCATTATCTCTCTCTATTTTGTTGTTTCAGAAAGCTCCATTTTAGCTTAGATCCCGTTTCCTCAATTTCTCTTTGAAGTTTTTCATCATTTTCCTCTCAGATCTCTCAGCTCCGTTACTCACAACTCCATTAATGGCGTTTCTTCAGTTGAGATCCACTCTTTGATTCCTTTTTTACTAGGTGAAAACGTACAGCATTTCTCTCTCTCTTCTTTTCAATTAACTTTTTTTTTTTTTTTTAACTTTTTGTAATGCATTCTGGATCTGATTGTGTTAATGTACTTTTTTTTTTTTTCATAGTTCATCAACTGCTCATCATCTGCTTTCAAGTTGAAAAACCTACTCCAATGGAATTAATGTTGTTAATTAGATATAACAGTTGATTTTGAGAAGTTTATGTTACATAAAGTGAGAAATCTGCCTAAAAACTGTATATTCTGGAATTGAATTTTATTAGATAACATAATAGTTCATCTGCTTTCAAGTTGTGAAACCCACATTAATCGAATTAATGTAGTTTGTTAAGAGCAATATAACAGTTGATTCTGAGAAGTTTGTGACATAAAGTGAGAAATCTGCTTAAAAACTGTATAAGAAATCTGCTTAAAAACTGTATATTCTGCTATTAAATTTTGTTAGATTATATAATAGTTTAAGTTATTGTATCGGCTTGACCATGTTGTAAATGGACCCAAGCCGTTTAGGTTTCTTATGTGACGTAGTTTGTATCCTATTATAAATGATCAGCAATGTAATTATCCCTTGCGGGTTTCCTTTTTTTATAAATTTGAAAGTCCATGTATTTGATCATTTAGAGGAAAATAATTTTGTTAGATCATATAGTAGTTTAGGGTATTGTATGATCTGCACTTTAGGCTTCTTATGTTTGTATCCTATTTATAATGATCAGTAGTACAATTGATCCCCAACTGGTTTTCATTATTTTATTAATTTGTATCTGCAGGTACTTGATCATCTAGAGGAAAAAGAATGGCTGACGATCTTAATACGGGATTGTCACAAAAAATTGGGGTTTTGGGGATTAAGGTGTGGGAATTAATTGGGATTATTGTTGGTTTACTTATTGTTGGCATTCTCTGTGCATTAACATGTTATCTCACTTCTAGAAAGAAAGTGAGAGGAGTGGGTAGGGACAAGGTTCCTCACAGTCAAATCCCGACTGTTTCGAAAGAAATTAAAGAAGTACGAGTGGAGCAAGTTTCGGCAGATGAATTTGCTCCACGAGATGGTATACTGCTAACTATTCATGACAAGAATAGTGATAAAGATTCAGATAAAGTTTTAGTTCATCTTGGAATGGGAAAATCGAAAAATGGAGATAATGCCAGTAGTCAAGGTTCTTTCCATCATATGGATAGAGATGTTTATGGATCACAATCAGAAGATGGAAGTTCAGGAAACTTTCTTCTGTATAAACCTTCCTCTTCTTCCTCTCATCCGATTAGTGCACCGTCTCCGCTAGTTGGTCTGCCTGAATTCTCGCACTTGGGTTGGGGTCATTGGTTCACGTTACGTGATCTTGAACTTGCAACGAATAGATTTTCAAAGGAGAATGTTATTGGGGAGGGGGGATATGGTGTTGTTTATCGTGGAACGTTGGTTAACCGGAGTCCTGTGGCAGTGAAGAAACTCCTCAACAATGTGTTAGTTTCGATAAACTTTAGTAATTTCACATTCATTGTGGTAATGACATCGATATTTCTCTGAATAGATGTCTGGTTGTTTCTCTAGGGGACAAGCTGAGAAGGAATTCAGGGTTGAGGTTGAAGCCATAGGCCATGTACGCCATAAGAATTTGGTCCGCTTATTGGGTTATTGTATTGAGGGGACTCATAGGTATTTTATTTTTGTATACGCCATGAATCATGGTCCTGAATGTACTTTCAATCAAATATATTTTCTGATCGTACTTTTAAAGTCAATGTATAAGTGCTCATGTTATAAATTTATAATCAGATAAGAGACGTTAGTACCCAAAATAGAAATTGATTTCTGGTTTCCTTATTTGGTAACCATGTGTCTTAGATGAATACAACCTTATAACATTTTGAAAGTATAATCCCAAAATAAAATTTTTTAAAATTATCACACATTTGGATGGAAGTAAAGCCCTAATTTATTGATAAATAAGCAGTATAGTCTTAAGAGATTCTTAAAAATTCAGGATGTTGGTCTACGAGTATGTCAACAATGGTAATTTAGAACAATGGCTTCATGGGGCTATGCGCCAGCATGGATATCTTACTTGGGAGGCCAGGATGAAGGTTCTTCTTGGGACAGCTAAAGCGTAAGTCGATAATTTTCTTTTATCTGTTTTTCGAACATACTTGACGTGACAATGTTAATCATTTATTGCAGCCTTGCCTACTTGCATGAAGCAATTGAGCCGAAAGTCGTGCACCGAGACATAAAGTCGAGCAACATATTGATAGATGATGACTTCAATGCTAAGGTCTCTGATTTTGGGCTGGCTAAGCTTCTTGGTGCTGGAAAAAGTCACATCACAACTCGAGTTATGGGTACTTTTGGGTTAGTATATATATGACTTGTCTTTGCTTCTGTGATGTTTTTAAAATTTTTAATTTGTGATTGTTTTTCTGCTGACCATCTATAGAAGTGATGTGTCAGTACCAATCATATATAACTATTCACTATTTTGTTTGTACAGTTATGTGGCTCCAGAATATGCAAATACCGGTCTATTGAATGAAAAGAGCGATGTTTATAGCTTTGGAGTTGTACTTTTAGAAGCAATTACAGGAAGAGATCCTGTCGACTATGGCCGCCCTGCTCAAGAGGTACTGGGTTGATATAATAATATTTGTATTGACATCTAATATAAGCATCAACTTCAACATTCCTTTTAATAGGATAAATGGCCCAAAAGAAAGTATAAGGTGTGATTGTGTGAATATGACAAATAAGTTTACACTTATGTTGTAGACTGGTAGTTATTCTCATTAAAAAAAAACAATATTAATATAGTTTATAAAAATATATATGATAAAAGACCAAAAGAAAGTATGAGGTAAGCCCTTTCACACGTTCAACACATTGTTATCCTAGACCAAATTTTGGTATATTTCATTTGATCATATATACACACATACACACACAAACACCACAATATCAATCTTGGTGACTTGGCTGTAGCTCACCGATATTGTTGTATCCTCCTGGTCTAGTGTTCTGTAGTTGATGTATTGAAGAGTCATTGTTAGAGATGGCCAAACTATCTCACAAGTGATGTTGCTTCAGTTTCTCAAGGATGCCACCCCAACATTGTCTTATACATCATTATTTTCAATCCTATATGGCTATATGTTATTGTGTGGTTACATGCACACTGTACATTTGCATGTGTAACAAATGTTTAATGTAAATTGCAAGAGGCCTCACCAATAACTTATGCATCTTGAGGAAACCTGAGTAGGTCTTTCAAATTATGGAGGAGTTCTAATGTCTGTAGGCACGCATTTACCCTTCTATCCTCTAGATAACATCTTTCAATTCTAAAATGATCCCATATAGCATATATATCATTCGCCTCTACGTCCTTGTTGCATCTTTAAGTTTTCCTACTAATGTAGCTAAAGTTGTACTTCGTGTGACGTATTTGGATTTGACTTGTATGAAACATTTAGACTTCTTGTTGATTTCTATGTACATCCAAGCTTACATCATAATATTTCCTAGTTATATTGTAGTAAATTTTCTTCATGACCTTGTCTATGAAGAAAGCTAAAAAGAAGAGACTAAATGTTGATCTTGAGTCTAACCTTATGTCATTTGACTTATTATATGTTACACATTCTCTACTACACCCATCAAACACGTCTTTTATCATTTTCACAAAAAATGTAACAAATAATTTTATTTTTATAAGAGACTGGCACGAACACATTATTGCATCCTTGCTCTAAAACAGAAGCTATTTGTTAGGATTTAGATGATCATTAATATTTATGGATGATTACTAGTTTAGTAAATAAGGATTAGTCTTGGTATTTTAGGAGGATATGGACCATACTTTTCAAAAAAAGAAAAGGAGGATATGGACCATTGTAGGAAAATCTATATAAATAGGGCTAGAAGTTTTGGGAGAATTATGCTTGCTTTGATAGAGTGAAGATTGGGGAAATATGCTTGAATGAAGACACATGCTTGCTTTGATTGAATAACATTTTTGAACTTAATTAGACATATTGGGGAGCCAGTAAACCTCTCGAACATTGACCAGCCCTGTTTCGTTTTTTTTATCGTTTATTCTTTGGTTTGTAAAAGCATTCGAGTCTTGAGCACCATTTTATGAAAATTCTTTTTATGTGTTCATCCCATCAACATATAAATGTAAAATCAATCTCATGGACAAAGGCAGATCCACAAAATTGTTATGAGGGTTTGTCAAAATGTAAAAAAATTATTTGTCAATTATGTATATTATGTGAATCTCACAGAAAATTATATAAAAGAACATACTGCTAACAAAATTTATTAGGGTCATTTGACCGCAGATCTTTATATGTAGGCCTGCCCATGCTCATGGACATACAAACCAAGTTTTGTGTCACCTAAATTTGAACACTTGATTGTACTAATCACATTGTTAAGGTTCCTCTAAATTTTGTAGAAGTTAAAATAGCATAATTCTCTAAATGGTAGAGATCTGTAGATCGCACATGTGTCACACGGCCTACACCCAAGGACATGTGGGAAGCAATGTTACCTCAATCTGAAGCCCACCAAGGAAGTGTCTGCCTGAAGCTTCATACCTGAGCAATCTCCCAAACTTCCTCTGAAATATTTTGAACTTAGAGTTCAAAAATAGTAATTAAAGGGTTTATGGGTTTTGTCTTTTAAACCGTTGATATTGGTTTTTTAATTAAATGCTTAAGCAAGACATTTAAACGTGTATCTTAATAGTGTGGAAAAATGAACAAAAAGTTGACTTAGATGTGTGTGGATAATATCGTGAGTTGACCCTCACTGTCTCACATGTTGGAATGTTAGGAGTTCGAGTCACGAGTCAACAGTTGTGCTCAACGCACTTTAGTAGCATCACACTAAATCATTTGTTATGTTCATCTTTCTTACTGTTTCCGCCATCATCACTTCAATTATATGTATAAAAATGGGCAAATTACCAAGAAAGGTAACATAAAATTCAAAAATTACCAATAAAGGTAATGTAAAATTTTATAGACCAAGAAAGATAACATAAAATTCAAATTTGACAAAAAAGGGTATTGATGACAAATTATGAATGTAAATTTTTAATTTTATGCTCCCTTTTTTGGCAAGTGAATAATATTTGATTATCTTTCTTGGCCTAAAATTTGAATTTCATGTTCTTTCTCGGTCAAAATAGAATTTTATATTACCTTTCTTGGCAAAAAAATTTTTACAATACCTTTATTGTCAAATTTTTTATTTTATATTACCTTTCTTGGTAATTTTCCCTATAAAAATAACCCCTATAATTAAGGGTTCTGCCATGCTTCAATATTTTTGAGAACATCTTATGAAAAAGCCTTCAAATATTTCCTTGGCTTATCTTTTTTACGACGAAAGACTTCAATTCTTATAGTTAACGTAGCTCTTCTTCCTAGTTTTAGGCTCTTAGCCAAGTTATATGCATCTTTTCCCCTTCGTTTGTTCCAAGTGTCACAATCTTATGGGTACGAATATGGCACACAATTGCCATGTATTGGCCTAGGGATGTAAATGAACTATGGTGAGTTCTAGCCAGCTCATTGCAAAATTTATGTGTAAAGCTCCTGATGGCTTGTCACTGTTATCAAATTTTTGTCATATAATTATATTATCTTTTATTATTTGATTTAACCACGTGTTATATATGTATATTAATTATGATTAATATTATTATAGTTATTTGACTATGTATGAGCTCGTTTAAGCCCATTAAGCATGCAAAGAGCACGAGCTTGAGCTTTTTTTGAGTTGTTATGAGTAAAAATTTGGCACCCAGTTGTCAAGTATGTTGTGTGTTTGGCCTACGGATGTAAATGATCGGAGCTATAAGCTCAAGATTGGCTCAGTTTTTATCTAATTATATAATTCAATATATATAATATACATTTATTTTAATTATATATGTATATTAATTAATATACATATTTCCTAATTTACCCTTGTTTAGGCTTGTATCATACCTGTAAGGCTGTCATGGTCTTAGGGACGATGTGATTGTACCTAAAAACTTCATGAATCTGGATCATTCGTAAGAGGGTTGTGTCGGGACAAAAAAGCAAACGTCTATGGAATACCCTATGTAAGACAAAACACAACAGAAAGTAAAATTGCATACAAAAACAACACAATTTATTCATTGTTTGTTCCAGAATTGACTTGCATTGACTGCCACATAGCAAGTTTCTCTTATTTATCTAGGATTAGAGTTTTAGAATTACATAGATGATGTATTGATACTCGATTGAAATCTTTTTCTAAATACATGATGTGCTCTCTTTTCACTTGTATTTTCTTTATACCACTTGAAAATCTACCATCCACATGACTGCCGAAAATCTACTAGCAAAAAAATCTATACTTTAAATTTTTCTTAATTTCACACATTTTTAGATTAAAGTTATTGAATCCCGATCACGATGCAAAAATTAAAATATTGCAGGTAAACCTTGTGGATTGGCTGAAAATGATGGTTGGAAGCAGGCGATCAGAGGAAGTGGTTGACCCGACCATTGAAACAAAGCCGTCAACAAGAGCCCTAAAACGGGCACTCTTAACTGCTTTGAGGTGTGTTGATCCTGACTCCGATAAGAGACCAAAAATGAGCCAAGTTGTACGTATGCTTGAATCAGAGGAATATCCCTTACCAAGAGAGGTTTGTTCTTCAAACACTATTTTCTCATGGCTCAAAATACTAGTGTGAGATTGATTAAAAGGGAAATTATATAGGAAGGTAATGAACTATAGGCCAATTTCCACTTGGGTAACGGACGATGTTTTGCCCTTATAACAGCTAAAGTACTTTTATACTGTTTTGTAGGGGAAAAAATTTATGTTTTTGGTCATTCTTTGTGCTAATATATCATTAAAAAGTGAAAGAAAAAAGGTCCCTAATCACCAAAACTTGCCCCTTTCACTAAAATTCTAAAGTCTGCTACCTTTATGGGACAAAACATAGTTCATTACTCATAATGAAAATTGGCTTAAAGTACGTTACCTTTCTCTGCAAATACTTAGTTATAATAATTTTTTTATTAACAACCTTCCTTCCTCCTGAACTTATATAGGATCGACGTCGTAGATCACAAGCAGGTAGCATGGAGATTGAATCACAAAGAGAAAACTACGATACGGATAAGAGCGATAATCCAGACTCACGATCAGATAGCAAAAGGAACTTGAGGGTGTAATTCGGTATCTAAGTATCTTGCATATGCATTGCATTATTTTCTTTGATTCTTTTCAATCTTCAGAAGCAATGAGCAAAAATGGGGGAAGGGTGCTTTATCCTATATTTTTATGTATTTCAAAGAAAATTTATTTTCGGGGAATCGACGTAGATGGAGAGTTGATTGTTATGTAAGTAACGATGGTTATGAAAGACAAATGGGGGGTGTCTAGTAGGCTTTAGTTGTGTACAGTTATCGGGGGGTTCGGGTTTTATTATTTGCTAAAAATATTGTCCTACCAATCGAGTGTTTATTCAAACCTAAGAATACGAGACTTTGTTGAGAGTGAACTTCATTTACTTCTACATATCTTTTTAGTTATTGTCGACTTATGATCGAACATATAACCTATTGTTTTTGTTCCATTCATTCAACTCGACCAGCAATCGGTTTATGCTGACATGGCATGCACATGACATCTTTATGGGTATGTTTGACACAACTAGCTGTAAATTTGAGTCAGAGCTATAAATATATTTGGTAACAGTAGCTGTACCGGTAGATGTTAGTATTAAATAACATAAAAAGACATTAAAATTAATTTAAAGTTGTAGTTTATAATTATTACGAGAGTAAAATAATAATTTTGTTAGACAAAAACTCTTTTTGAAAGCTACTTGACATGAAAGTTCTTTTGGGAGCTATCATTTCCAAATCAAAAGTTTAAACTCATGTGAACCAAACGAAGCTTTTCAGCTTTAGCTTTCAAAAATCAAAAATTAAAGGTTCGAAAAGCTCATTACGAAAGATGCCCTATATGAGCAATGATTTTTCACGAGGCGTTGACCTCAGCAAAGCAACCGGTGTCAAGTAGTTTAAATGTTGGTTGCTAAAAAAAAAAAAAAGAAATCTTTTTTTTTTCATACTCGTCAAAACGGAAAAACCATAACTAAAAACTCAAAAAAATCATAATCAAATAACATAATGTATGTTTGAGTTATGGTCTAGTCTATCTAGTTTGGAAAGGTTCTTTTGGTTCATTGCTATCTGTATAACTTTTACAAGGAAAGATATAAACCTAATATGTCCTAACCGAAAGCAATTATCAAAAAGATAAAAGCAAGAACCAAACCTTTTGGTATTTGTATGGTTTCAATACGGTTCCATCCCAACTTTTACACACCCTAGTGCTGTCACCCACAATCACCAACACCGGTGACAACATGAATTGATGATCACGAAACCAAGTTAACATCAATCCCACATTACTTCATGAATCGAGAGAAGAAAGCACAATAGAAGACGTTTAAAAAGCGCGCCTCAGGCTCAGTGAGGCGCGAGGCTCATCGAGGCTCAAAGCCTTGCGCAACACATGCTGTTGCGAGCGCCTCCTTGTCGTTTCATTAAATTTGGCCCAGAAAAGAAGAAAATGAGCCCCTTTTTGATTACTTGTTAAAGGAATTCAAATTTGTAAAGAAGATTGTGTATATTTTCTATATTTTGGTATTCTAGAATTTGGTATTTTACATTTTCAGTTGTTAAAGTGGTATTATTGTGTTACTATATATGAATTATGATTCCAAAACAAGTGCGCCTCGCGTACGTGATGCGCACGCCTCACATCGTGCCTCACGCCTCGGGCTTCAGAACCCTTTTCGCAACGGTGCGCCTTGCGCTTTTTAAAACCAAGATCTTGATAACATTACCAATCAAGAGTCCAGACATCACCAGCAAAATTATTGGGGCACATGAATGGATATGTTTGGCACAATTAGCTTTTAGTTGGAGCTAAAACTTGTAGCTGAAACTTTTGTTAATTTACATGTATTTGGCAACATAGTTGAGCTTATACATGTAAAATGACATAAAAAGACAAGTAAATAAAAATGTTAATTAAAAAATAATAATGTACATCAAGAGTAACTTTATCATTTATTCAACCAAAAGCTTTTGAGAAGCTCTTTATAAAATGATCGGACAAACAAAGTTTTTAGTTTGAGCTTTTAAAAATCATACTCTTAAAAGTTGCGTCCAAACATATCCCATCAATTTTTGTTGAACGGCATAATACACCCACCCTCTGAATACTACTTCTAAATCTACACAGTTTGAGTTTGTCTACTATGAAACTCGAATTCCTGATATGAAATCCATATTAACACTTTGATACCGCTGGGGCTACAACCCATTTGGTGGTTTGTACCACAGTGCCAGCTTAAATATGTTCCAATTGCTCAATGCATCCATTTTTAGTTTACTCGCTACTCATGGGATAGAAAAAAGGTCATCGCCAATAAAAATGATTTACAAGCGTAAAAGAACATCCAGTCATAGATCTCATATTTTGACACATGCATCTCACACAGCCGACTCTAGACCCGTTGGGTAGATCCAACCCGTAAAAAATGCTTACCGGCACTGCATGCATCGTTCATAGCAAGGAACGCAAAGATAACAAAGATCTACAAAAACTTCAAGAGCTGAACGAATCTCATGAGACTCATCGGAGTTACAACAAAGAATCAGGTTCCTGGCCATGCACCCTGAAGCGATATATGCATGTATGTCTCGGGTTTCCATGATTGGACGTGAACTCTAGCTTGATGGTATCAATAATGCTTGAGCCACCCAAGTCCAACACGTTGAAAGTTTGAATGCTACTCTTTTCAAGGTCATAGACAAACTCTGTTAGCAAATGCATCTGCATTGTACCCTTGTTACGCAACCATCCAAAAACCCTACAGTCCTTAGGTGCGCTTGATCGATCAAATGCCACGCTCTGTTCATGAAGAAAGAGATGAACATAGTAACATATAAATAAAAATATAGATAACTGCACATAATAGCAATGTACTCATAGCATTTTACTGTTTATAGCAAAGTACTATATTATTTACCATTTATAGCAACATATTTCATCCGTTAACAGTTGACAGAAAAGTATATTTGGACTAAATATATAAAAATAACAATCTATTATTTCATTTTCATTATTTAATGTTATAGCAACATAGTTTTTCAAGTATTTCATCACACGCTGCTGAAAATGTGAAATTTTAAAGTACACTGGGATTGCTATCAATGGCGAAAAAAATAAAGTACGTTACGATAAACAATACAGCAACGAAAGTATTTTGCTATTTTATGCATTTGACCCATACAAATATGCTAGTGTGACTTTTGAACCAGTGACATCAATGCATTCCTACAACGAATACAATCATCAGCATTTGAGTTCAAGTCTCTTTACACGCATGCTTTCATGAGATTATTGACCATAAAAAGGTAACATACTTCTAAAAAATTCTAGAAAGGGTAATTCCTTATTTCTAGCCTTCTAGGGACATTTTTATTTGACACTTTACCCCTAAAAATGATCGAACAAATTTACCCTTTTTAAAAAGTATGTTACCTTAATTCATTATCTTAAATAGAAATCAACAATAGTTATGTTGACTCTTTATAGCAATTAACCCATAGTAAGAGTACACATATTTGAATGATATATTAACTATTAGAGCAAGTAATTGAAATTTGAACGAAAATACAGTGAGGTTTTATCTAATGACTAATCCATCCTTCCAGAAACTACAAACTTAACAGAACGGTGCTGCGGTGCATAACGAAAAACAAACAAGCATCATGGAACTTTTCAATTTGGTTAAAGATGGAAGATAAAACGGTTTTCTAATTGCACTATAAAAACTTATAACATGACATATAACACAGATGATGGCAATCTGATGTATTTCTTAGTCATATACTACAATTTAAGGTGCCTAATTTCAGGGCAGACAGGGGTGTTCGGGATCACGTATATATGAGAGGCAGTGTGGTGTTTTGAAACCCACATTTTCTGGCAGAAGGATAAACCTGCTGTCCCTGAAAGTTGTGTTTACAGCCCAACGTTTCAATTTAGTTTGCCAAAACACAAAAAAGTGATTATATGTGTTCCAGAAAAACAATAATGTGATAATCCCTTAGATAATGCAGTCTTAAACACCCCTCATTGCATCACAATAATCACACATAAAATATTTGTATGCAGGCAAAAAACTACTAAAAAACTTGTAATAATTAGGGTTAATGACATGTAACAGCCACGTACTTTCACCAATGTTTTGATTTACGCCACATACTTTATGTACTCATTCAGTTATTGTACTGTATTTGTTCTACAAATTTTGTACTTTTGCAACCTGAAAACTTGTTAAATTTGGTAAAAACTTACGTGACCTATTTATTAGTAAACTGGACTCCATTTTCACTTGATCAATTAGATTATTATGCTTTTAATTTCGACATTAACTAATTGTTTAAAAAAATTAATCTGGAATGAATAGGTAGTATAACCTCTGGTTTACTAGATACACATGGTGTTCATGTGATTGCAAAATAAGTCAATCAAGTTTTTCACTAGATTCAAAAATGGAGTTCACTTCATGTAATTGCAAAATAAGTTGATTAACGTTTCACTAGATTCAACCGGTTTTAAAGATGCAAAAGTACCAAACCAAAATAACATCATAAATGCACGACTACTAATCGAGTATAGGATGTTCCCCAAATTGAAATATAAGCGAAAACAAAACACGTAGCTATTACATGTCATCAACTCCGAAAACGATAAACGAAAATGTACCTCCGTAACATGTTCGAGAGTTACAGCAGTTGGAATTATAGCAGTCCTAAGCTCAATTTCGACAAAACCATTGTTCCCTTCAAGAGGAAAACATTGACCAGGCTCACCAAAACTAGGCTGCAGCATCTTCACAGCCTTACTACTAACCCTATTCCAAATATACCAAAGAACCTTCCCTGAAACCGGATTAGAATGCTTCTCCACCTTACCTCCGCCTGAGGCAGCCGCATAGTCAACCAAACCAATCCCATCCGCAGCATGCTTCCCAATTTCCTTCTCAACAATTTCCCTAGCAAAAGCCCTAATTTCATCTAATTTCAAATCACCATGATTATCAAACCCTTTATAAACCCTAAATTCCTCCATAAACCTATCAAATTCATCTCTAGACAACCAATTCGTACTCGTAATCAAAGATTTTTCAATGTTCATAACTCTCGTATCCAATTCTTCCAACTGGCCGGAATATTTACCCCGATTATCGTTAATTCTATTGTTTAATTCGTTTCTCAAACCAACAATCTCGTTACGGATCTTTCGATCCACAGAATCAATACGAACCTGAATCATCTTCGTCGTAGTCTTCAAGAACTCCTCCGCTTCAATAATTCTTCTCTCGTAATCGAAAGATACAACAGCGTCGTTTCCGTCAAACTGATTGAGTAACAATCTACGAAACATCTGTACCAAAACCACAAATATTAATAGAAGAACAAAATTCTTCATAAACACACTGAGAATCGTTTTCCATAGAGGTTTTTTGGAGGAAGAAGATGCGGCGGTCTTTTTAGAAGTGGTTCGACGGCCGGTGGTTTTAGCTGAATCTATTACAATTCCTGTTTTAATTGAACGGCTACGATCTTTCTCTTTACCAAAGTCATCGCCGCCGGTTGTAATCGGAGTTGCAGTGATTGTGTCACTACCGGCGAAATCAAAAGCAGATTTTTTCTGACCGGAGACCATATTTCTCCGCCTTGTAATATGATCGGCGGAAAATGAGAGTGGTGACGCTGACATCGAGGATTTATCAGAGAGTGATTTTGTGAAAGTGATGATGATGATGATTTTGTTAGGAAGAAGAAGATGAACAGAAAACGCACTTTTTGGTGAATCAAAATTTTCAAAAGAGAGAGAGCGCCTCTTTGTTTCAAAGTCTGTTTAATCAAATCCAATTCCTATATACTTTGGGGTACACAAGTAGGTAATACAATTTTAATTCATGTCATTAATCAGCAACAGTACTACTATTATATGTTAAGAGGGTGTTTGGATTTGCGTTTGTAAAAGTAACGTAACGTTTTGGAAATTAATAATCAGATATTAGCTGTAACAAAAAGTGTTGCCGAAAATGCAGTGTTTGGTTTAACTTCTGCTGTATGCTATCGTAATTATCAAATAATCAGTTTTTAAAGTGTTTGGATTTGCGTTTTAACTTGTAAAATGGTCAAATAATCACTTATAAAGCAAATAAGCTACATTTTTTAACTTATGAAAAAGTGTGGTAGGAAAAACTCTAAACGCAAATAATCACTTAGCTATGTAATCTAAACACTTTAAACCAATTATTTTCGTTATTATAACGTAATAAGCTAATAATCTCATCTATAACGCAAAACCAAACACCCTCTAAAGCAGTTTAAATAGTTAATAAATGAACGAGTTTATTATGAAAAAACCAACATGTTTTCATATTTTCAGTGTTTCAATCTTCCGTGTTATTTTTTGGAACAATTACTAAAAATAGTAACAATTTTTTTGATTTTTTATCATTTATAGCAATATTATCTATTTTTTATTACTAATCGTATCAAATTTTGTATTTTTCATATGAATAATATCAATTTTTGTATTTTGTATAGCATTTACCTTTGTATTCTTTTTATCATTTATAGCAACAACTTCTTTAAGTTTTGCTATAAATGATAAAAAATGTAAAAGTTGATGCTATTAATAATGAAAAATAAATAATATTGCTATAAATGTTAAAAATGCATAAAGTTGTTTCTATTTTTGGCAATTAGCCCTTATTTTTTCATAGAAAAAGTCCTCAAGTTAATTATTTTCTTTTTGATTTAGTGAAATTTGACCATCAAGACCGGGTTTTTAAGATTTAAAATACTCGGTTTACTGACTATAACTGGAATCTAATACTTGATATTTCTTAAAAATAAAAATTTTAATTTAGGGATTTTTCTGGGAAAAAAAACATTAAGTGATGAATATATATAAACCGTGAAAATATATTGATTTTTTCCATAATAAATCTAGATGATCTTAAAACTTATTTAAACTAGTGTAATACCCGTGCGGTACAAATAATTATGTCTTCTTTAAATTTAAATTATGTTAACGTAATAACCTTTAAAATATTTTTTGACAACAATTGTTTTTTGCGAAACATCTTATCAATATATATGAAGGATAAATTACTACTTGAAATTTGGATCGAGTTCTTTAACTTTAAAAATTAACTAACAGATCTTGTAGTTGAAGTTTTGTTACCGATTTTGTCATTTAGCCATTTAAAAGGACGATTTTACCCTTAGGATTATTTAATAGTTGTTATTAATGTTGTTTTTATTAGGAAAAATAACTAAGAAATGTAATATAAAATATTTAATTTGACAATAAAAGTATTGTAAAATTTTTTAGGTCGAGAAAGATAAAGTAAAAATTATATTTTGACTGAGAAATGACATGAAATTTAAATTTTAGGTCAAGAAATATGATCAAATATTAATATTTTACCAAAATAGGTACCATAAATTAAAATTCTACCTTCTTAATTGGTACATTTTTTGGTAAAATTTTAATTTTATGGTACATTTTTTTGATAAAAGATTAATATTTGATCATTTTTCTTGACCTATAATTTACATTTCATGTCCAATCTCGGTCAAAATACAATTTTACTTTATTTTTGTCAGCCTAAAAATTTTCACAATACATTTATTGTCAAATTTTATATTTTATATCATTTTTCTTGGTAATTTTTCCATAAATTAATAAAGTTTTTGCACAACTATTGGAAGTCAAGATGCTACATATTTCCTAGAGTTTTTGAATTTGTTTTTAGTACATCTTTTTATAGTAGCACCATAGAGTGGAATAAACTCGTTTGTATCGTGATTTTTTAAAAGTGTGCGATTATTGATACATGAAAAAAATTAAAGACTGAATGCAGGCAATGTAATACATGTTGTGGTTAAACAAGTAATCAAATCACAAAGAATTATAAAGAACTTGAATATTTATTGAGAAATCAAAGAAATTAATACATGAAATTGAGAGAAGACATAAAATCGTGAGGGAGAGAGAACAAATTCGTGTGTATTGAATTGTGAAAGAAAAATTGAGTACTGCTTACATCTCATGCATGCATATATATAGTTTCATGCACTTTTCACTTTAACCCCTCCAAGTATGGACTAATGACCCTTTATACTCTTTGACTATAGAAAAGTCACTTATTCCCTTATTATTGACAAACTCCACCTTGACTTTAGCTAAGTCAAATGTGAATTCTAATTTCTGACGTTCAGCACGTCTAAGCAACTTCGGAACTTCACTTCAGGAATTGTCTTCGTCAACATAACTGCTGGATTATCCTTCGTACCGATTTTCACGACTCTGATTCGCGACTCAGATCTAATGAAATGGTAACGAACATCAATATGCTTGGTACGATCATGAAAGACTTGATCCTTCGCCAGACTAATAGCACTCATGCTATCACAGTGTATCGAAGTCTTCTCCTGATCTACTCCCAGATCTCCAATCAGACCTTTCAACCATATTGCCTCCTTGGCTGCCTCAGTTAGCGCCATATACTCTGCTTCAGTAGTGGATAAAGCTACTGGCAGTTGAAGTGTAGCCTTCCAGCTTATCACCGTATTCCCGAGTGTAAACACATAACACGTAAGCGACCTTCTTCTATCCAGATCTGCAGCATAATCCGAGTCTGGGTACCTGATTACTTCAACATTCCGATCACCTTCGTAAATGAGACCAACATCAATTGTACCTCTGAGATAACAAAATACTCGTTTAACTGCTACCTAATGATCCTTCCTCGGACTACACATAAAGCGAGACACCACACTCACAAAGTATGCCAAATCTGGTCTCGTACAGACCATTAAATACATCAAACTTCCCACATCCTGTGAGTAGGGAACGTTTGACATCTTCTCATCATCACCCTCAACTCCATTAGACACCACCAATGAAGGACGAAAACTTGACGACGACGGATTGTTCACAGGCTTCAGATCAAACATCCCAAATCTACGCAGTATCTTCTCAACGTAAACTTGCTGCGACAAGAACAACCGTTTGTTCTTTCGGTCTCGTAAGATCTCAATCCCCAGAATCCTCCTAGCAGGACCTAGATCCTTCATCTCAAACTCGGTACTAAGAAGCTTCTTCACACGTTGAACTTCTCATATATCTTTAGCAACGATCAGCATATCATCTACATACACCAACAAGTAAAGCATGCTTCCATCTTTCAACTTCTGGTGATATACACAGCAGTCATAAGGACTTCAAACAAATCCATGACCCACCATAGAGCTATCAAACCGCTTGTACTACTGTCTTGGGGACTGTTTCAGGCCATGCAACGATCTTTTTAACAAACACACCAAATTTTCTTTTCCTGGCTCCACATAACCTTCCGGCTGTGACATATAGATCTCTTCATCCAAATCACCATGCAGAAACGCCATCTTCACATCTAGTTGTTCTAACTCCAAGTCACCATGAGCAACTAGTGATAACAACACCCTGATTGACGTATGACGAACTACCGGGGAGAAAATTCCATTGTAGTTGAGACCTTCCTTCTGACTATAATCCTTGGCTACCAGCCTAGCCTTGAATCTTACTTCTTCTGACTGTTCGACACTGACTTTCTTCTTGAAAATCCATTTGCAGCCAACAACCCTTCTACCTTTCGGTAACTTAACAAGAACCCACGTCTTATTCTTGTGTGCAGAGATTCCTTCTCTTCAGACATTGCACCAGACCACTGATCTGCATCTTTAGACACAATTGCTTCCCGATAGGAATTAGGCTCATTTGAACTGTCCATATCTTCAGCAACCTGTAAAGCATAAGCGGCCATGTCTTCAAAACCATATCGAGTCGGCGATTTTATTTGTCTCCTCGATCTCTCTTGAGCTAGTCAGCCACCGGCTCCACCTTCACGAGATATCCCCGAACTCGAACCTTGAACAAACGACGTCCCCGATCCAGAATCTGTCAACGGTTCACTCCCGTATTCCACATCTTCTTCTCTGGACTCGTTCTTAACGTTCACTCGGTTTTCTTCTTCATTCACAAACTCTACCCTGTTGTCTCTCGAACCACGATCAGACACATCGTGTTCCTCCACCTTCTTGGTGACACCCTCCTTGGTAGAATACATATTCCTTTCATCGAACGTAACATCACGGCTTAACACTATTCTCATCTCATCTGGAGACCAAACTATGTAACCATTCACACCATCTCCATACCCCATGAAAACACCTTTCTTGGCCCTTGGTTCCAATCTACCATCATTTTCATGATAATACGCCGGACACCCAAACACCCTAAGCTTCGAATAGTCCGCTGGTTTACCCGTCCAAACTTCAAACGGTGTTTTACAATCAATGGCAGTAGCAGGTGAAGGGTTGATGAGATAACACGTCGTGTTTACTGCTTCGGCCCAATAACCACGTGACAAACCTGCATTCAGCAACAAACACCTTGCTCGTTCCAGTAGTGTTCTGTTCATCCTTTCCGTTACCCCGTTTTGCTGAGGCGTATGCCGAACCGTCTTGTGTCCTGCAATGCGGTGTTCTTCACAGAAATCATCAAACTCCTTAGAACAGAACTCCAAGTCATTGTCGGTCCTTATCTTCTTGACTTTACGTTCCAACTGATTCTCCACCAGTGTCTTCCAGCTCCTGAATTTTCCGAACGACTCACCCTTGTGCTTCATTATGAACACCCACGTCATTCGCGAAAAGTCATCTATGATTGAAAGAAAATACCGACCACTACCGAGTGATGGCACTCTAGATGGACCCCAACAGTCCATATGAACGTAATCCAACGAAGCTTTAGTTTGATGAACGACCTTTGAGAAACTGACTTTCGTTTGTTTGCCAAGCACACAATTCTCACAAAAATCCAACTTTGTCACCTTATGTCCTCCAAGAAGATCTCTTCAGCTCAACAGCTCCAAGCCCTTTTGTCCTACATGACAAAGCCTCATGTGCCACATCTTCGTCAACTCTGGATCTTCACTTTGCGTTTGCGAAACAGCAGCGATTCCATTCCTCAGTATCGTTTCGCCCTTCAACACGTACAGTGTAGCTTCTCGAACTCCTTTCATGACAATCAATGCTCCCTTGGATACCTTCAGTACTCCACCTTGACATGAGTACTAGTAACCTTTAGCATCGAGAGTGCTAAGAGAAATCAAACTCTTCGCCATTTCTGGAATGTGTCTAACCTCGGTCAACTCCCGAACAACTCCATCATGCGTACGAATCTTGATCGAACCAATGCCAACCACCTTGCATGGAACATCGTTACCCATTAGAACACTTCCAGAACTCCACTCTTCATACGTCGAGAACCACTCTTTGTACAGACACATGGGAAACGAACACCCCGAATCCAGAATCCACTCCTGTGAAGTTCCCACATGACAAGACGACACCATAAGCACAAAATCCGACTCCGAATTTGCATCCTCCTTTGCCACGTTTGCATTGGAACTTCTTGCTTGATTCTTCGGACAATCTCTTCTCCAATAGCCCTTTTGACCACAAGTGTGACAAGTATCTTTGTTACCGGGTTTCCTTGTCCGTGATTTTGATATTCCTCTCCTCTGCTTTCCTTTCTCTTTGCTTGATCGATCACTGTATCTATCACTTCTAACCACATTTGAACCCACTGATTAAGACTCCAGACTATTCCCTGAGGCTTTATGACGGAGTTCACGTGAGTGAAGACCTGATCTCACTTCTTCAATTGTGATTGTATCCCTTCCGACGACCGACGAATTCACAAAATTTTCATAAGATGGCGGCAACGACACGAGTAAAATCAAAGCCGCGTCTTTGTCTTCGATTTTTACCTCCAGATTTTTAAGATCCATCAAGATCGAATTTAATTCATCTAAATGATCTTTAAGCGCCGAACCCTCCTTCATCTTCAATGAAAATAGTCGCTGTTTTAGAAGCAACTTATTCGTCGATGACTTTGTCATATACAGAGACTCCAATTTCGTCCATAAGCCCTCAGCTATTTCTTCGTCTGCGACTTTATAAAGTACTTCATCGAAAAGTGACAACAAAAGCGTGGAATGCGCTTTTTCGTCCTGCAATCTGAACTTGGCTTCCTCCATGCCTTCGGGTCGCCTACCCGTTAACGGAGTCCAAATACTTTCCCTTTTCAGAAGAGCCCTCATCTTAATTGTCGCCATAGACTGAAGTTGTTTTTGCTCGTATACTTCTCAACCATTATCATAGGGGGTGCCATTGTTCGTACAAATAAATTCGTTCAGTCTAAGTCCGAGCTCCTTATGTTCGAGAGCCGACTATCTTCGAGGTCTGGTTAACTTCGAGAGGAAGCTAAGTTCGAATCACAACTTAACTTCGAAGGGGGGACTAAGTTCGAACCTCCTATATGTTCGAGGTGAACCTTAGTTCGAGACCACCTATAACTTCCAAAACCACCTTAAATTCGAGAATGGCTTAACTTCGAGAACTTCCTTAGGTTCGAGAACCACTTAAATTCCACATCCACCTTAGGTTCGAGACTTCCCTCAAGTTCACTATCTTCGAGAATGGCTAAATTCGAATCACAAGTTCGTGATTTGCCCAACTTCCAAGTTGAATCAACTTTCTTCTCTGGTCGTCTTCTCTGGTTGAACTGGTTTTTTCGGCGAAAGAAAATTGTAGAGAATCAAGACCACCAAAATCGATTTTTAACTCCTTCGATTTGTGTCATTGATTATCGTCTCCAACCGTAGAATCAAAACCAAGAACCGTGTGAAGAACGAAAGAAACAAAACACAAAGTTTCAAGAACCTTCGATCACAACTCCACGTAGCAATGGTAGCGAGAAAAGAAAAACGGAATGCAACCCCTCTTACAACGAATGTTCGAACAACAATGGCTGAAATTCACCTCCTACGAAAAAACTCCAAGAATCGGAACCTTGGCTCTTGATACCACTTTGTTGTGGTTAAACAAGTAATCAAATCACAAAGAATTATAAAGAACTTGAATCTTTATTGAGAAGTCAAAGAAATTAATACATGAAATAAAATCGTGAGGGAGAGAGAACAAATTCGTGTGTATTGAATTGTGAAAGAAAAATTGAGTACTGCTTACATCTCATGCATGCATATATATAGTTTCATGCACTTTTCACTTTAACCCCTCCAAGTATGGACTAATGACCCTTTATACCCTTTGACTATAGAAAAGTCACTTATTCCCTTATTATTGACAATACATATATACAATTTTTAATCATCATAATTCACAACTCTACAAGTGAGCAAGTGACCAAAGTTGTAGTGTTTAATGGTGTTGGCGTTTTCTCATGTGTGTAGAGCTCGGGATTTGAATTGAAAACAAATACTAGAAGTCTAGATCTGGTATCATTTAGTTTGGTTTTTCCCATCTTTTTCGGTTTCGGTCTAGTTCATTCCGGTATGATTTTTTTTCCCATTTTCAAATGTAAGAAAAACATGGGAATCAATAATATTCACTACAAGGAAAAACATTATTATTAACGGTTTGCAGAGGTCTAGTATCGATTACAAAATTCTGGTCGGTTTAGAGTATTACCAACAAAAATATTATATTGACAATTTACCTTTTGTTTCTCGAGCCAAGCCATAGGCCCGCCATCGATATGAGATGGTACAATCCCTCCCCTTTAACAGCCCAGACCACCCAAGACAAGACATTGTCCGCTTTGAAAAAATCCACATGGTTTTGTTTTTGGAAGTGAAGTCATAGGCCCGCCCCAAAACGCGTCTTAGTGGATAGAGACAACCTCACTCTTATATGAGCATATTAGTTTCTCCTCTCCACCGATATGAGATGTTACAATCCCTCCCCCATGGGAACACAACATTCCCGTTGTGCACATTGACCTGGTGCCTGGCTCTGATACCAACTTTAACAATCCAGACCACCCCGAGATAAGATATTGTCCGCTTTGGAAAATGTCACACGATTTTGTTTCTGAAAGCGAAGTCATAGGCCTGTCCCAAAACGCGTCATAGTGGATAGAGACAACCTCACTCTTATATGTGCATATTAGTTTCTTCTCTCCACCGATGTGGGATGTTACATTACTGACGGATTAGCGAGGAACACTATTGTAGGTCCCAACAAGTTTCCCAAGTATGTTACTATAGGTTGTAGATGGGGTGAATACAACTAATTCTTATGAACACACTTTTCTCGAAGTATGTATGTGTGTGTGTGTATAGGGATAGGATCCGTTGCACACCATTTATTAGTGAGCACCAAAAGTGAACCAATTAGTTAGTGACAAGTAAGCAGATATTATGATTTAATTTATGATTAAATTAATTGTAAAAAGGGTATAGTCGGAAATAAAATTACCGGTTGTGGGTTTCCTTCTTCCAGAATCTTAGGGTCAAAAGTTGAGCGAGATAATGAAATCTCGATTTGAATTCAAGCTGGAAGAATACTTGTCCTTATTCCTTTGCACAACCATTTATTTACGTACATTTTGCCTTTGAAGCATTTCAATGAGTTTGTAACATACATAATTCTTTCAAACCTTTGAATTAGTTGCATGCATTGAAGCCTTTGAACTGGTTGCATGCATTGAACATATTTAAATACATGCATTCGTTGCATGAGTTGAACGTATTTAAATACATTCAACCGATGCTTGCGGCAGGAATCCGATGCTTGCGGTAGTCATCCAAATGAATCCAATGCATGCCGCGGTAAATGATCAATCCAATGAACAAAATGCATGTGATGCTTGCAAAACTAGTAGACTATTTCTTGAGGCTTGCAACTACCGATATGGATCATGGTGAACTGAAATACAGATAGGATCGTGATGAACGGCAGTTACTACTTTCACGGCTATGAATGCATGCATGTACCTTACGTTAGAAACATTAATTGCAGAACTACATATTGCATTCCTGTGAAGCGACAAATTATATCGATGGCTTTTTATTGCAATCTTAATTCGATGGCACCGTAAAACTACAAATTGTTGGTTTCGTGTAGCAATCGATCTTAATTCAATGCTACCGTAATTCGTAAAACTCCAAATCGATGTATTCAGATTTCAATCTTAATTCAATGGCACCGTAAAACAGTAAATTGACTGTTCATATTGCATTACATGGAGCGAAGAGATGGATTCATATTGCAATATGTGAAGCCATAAGTACCATGCAACAAAAATTCCAAATTTGTAGGAGTTTATTGTTTTAAAAATCAGTAACCACCACATCTATAAAAATAGATTAAATCCAAATTTGATTTATAAATACTAAAAGACAAAACTACCCTTAATTAATAAGTTGATAATGTTGTTGATGTGTCATGTTTATATTGGTTCATTTGGTGTTTAGTAATTAAAGAGTGCTCAATAGATCCCCCCCCCCTCTCTCTCTCTCTCTATATATATATATATATATATATATATATATATATCAACAAGTGTTAATTACAAACAGGTTTGGATTATAGAATGATCCAAACACAGATGACAGAAACAACAGACTATCAACTAATCTAATACTAACTCAGACTAGTTACAATGAACTCACTCACTAAGATGCACTCACTGTTTTACAAGACACAGACAGCTTTGAAGTAGAACAGCTTAGACACACTTTCACTATTCTATGTTCAATCGAAAGCAGAACTTGCATGCATGAAAACATAATTCCTTTTTGCACGCTCTAAGCTTGTGGATGTCTCTCTTGATTTTCTCTAATTCCTTAGAAGATTCTGTTTATACTCACTTAGTGACTCTCAGTGAAACTTCTTCATTGGTTGTAGAGATGGTGGAATGTCTTTACAAAAAGACAAGGATTCTTTTCTGCACGTCTGACAAAACAGGATTGGTCCATATGTAGCAGAATCTTTGTCTTTTCATTTTTGTCTCTCTTGTCCGTAGCTTTATGATCGAGATGTCGTCAACTCGTCAAAAATAAACTTCAAATAACCTAAGTAGTTAGGGTAAGAGGGATCGTATCCACGAGGAACATGTGGTTATAGTTGTAGCGAAACACGAATCTAAATATTTTACTTGAGCGAATAATAAAACTTAACGATGAACATTGATAAATAAATGCAAACTTAAACAGAACAAGAATCACTAACTAGAAAGACTTGGAACACAATAACACCAAACACTTAGGTTGTGATTATATGAATGGATGGATTACTTCTGGGTTTTATCACATAGAAAAATAATTATATTCTATCTTTCATTAGGTTATACTCAAGATCACATAGAATGACCTATTTGCAATATTATTAATGTATCTTGGGCACGAAATATGTTTTCATCATCACTCGTCTTAACTCCTATTCTAGCATGAGCTCGACACGAATGATATGATTGCAATAACTCGTCTTGCGATAATCAACAATATAAGCATGAACACAAAAACACAAGCATATGATTAACAAATGAAAACCACATGGAATGTATCAATGTTATATAACAAAACTACTTGACAAAATATAAAAAATTCACTATGGATTATCCCCAGAAGTAACCGTGATGAGATTAGCCCTCCATAGCCTTCAAAGATTGCATCTTGATTAGTGAAGAGATCTTCAAGGCGTTGGATTGCCGAATGGTTGAAGCGGAAGTGATCTTGGCGTAGATTCGGTGTTAAACGAAGCTCCGACGAGTGATAGGGGTGAAAGATGGGCTTTGGATGTGCGTGTGATGCCTTTTGGACGTTCTATGACCTCCCTTTTTTATAGATTTCTTCAAACCCTAATGGAATCAATTGCATTCTTTTTGAAAGATTCCGTTTGAACAGACTGATAGGGTTTTGGGCGGATTAGTCTGCTAAGGCTTTGACATTCTCCTGAAAACCTTCTGATCTCAGACAGATTGATCACCTTTTGGCAGATTGATCCGCTGTTTCTTTTCAAGTCTTTTCACTCCAAACAACACCAATTTTAGTCATTTGCTTCCATCACCTAATTCAAACAAAATACTTATGAAAGTAGCTTATATTCTACGAAAGAGATGCATTTACATGTAAATTAAGCATGAAAACATTAATGTAAAATGCATCGATCAAACCTCCCCAACTTTCTCCTAACTCGTCCCCAGGTAGGCCTGGACATAATCAGGCTTAGGATTCCATCGTCATCTCCATTAGGAACAAAATGAAATTATTGGCATTCACATGGCAATGGGTCCTTATTCTAATTTCACCCTTCTGCTCCATCAACTATCACATTCCATACTTGACTAAAAATGCTACCAAGAATCCATTTTCAAAACCCGCAATTCCCAGCGCACCAATTATTTAAATCCGACCTTTTTTGCTCAAGGTTACAAAAATGAGAGTTGTCCTTAAGATGTTTGGGCTCATTGGCCTCTTTTCCTTATTTATTACCTCTTTTTTCTTCCTTTCTTTCTTTTCTTTCTTTTTTCACACAAGGATAGAACATGACTTTCTAGCAAGCCCGTGTAACGAGATTTCGGCTAGTCGCTTCCAAACCAGTTGGCTTTAGGGGGCTGAGTGTTGAACACCCCTCGAGCTTACTAGGTCACACCTTGGTATATTTGAGGCATTTTTCACACTTAAGTTATCAACTCACTCTTCTCCCCCTTATTGCATAGGCTCTAAATTTAAGGTTTCTGGGCGTCGGTTCAATTAGATTTTAAAATTTTCAACTTAATATCACTTTTAATCAAACACTTCGTGCAACAATTAACTTTACTTCAGACATTAATCAAAAGCATGAACAGTTGGACACCACTTACCATTATCAAACCACCTTTTTTCATAGTTTCCTAACAGACATAACTTTGGACCTAATTGGGATCATCATGTATGCCAAATGACCTACACAAGCTGACTCAAGAGAAGTTGGGATGCTACTTGACTTTCAATTTTTTTACTTCCCATTCATTTAAAACTGAGTTCCATACTTTCCAGGGAAATCTCACTATATTTAACCCTACCAATGCATGTGAATAAAGAAAACACTAAAAGGAAATAAAAGTAAACCAGCATGCTTATCATATTCTAGAGGGAAAAATGGAACGATGTAACTTGATCACAGAGGAGAGGTCCCATCATTGAGTCTGTCTTTGCTAAGTCTCTCTTCCAAGAAAGCTCGATCAGTCTATATTCCAACTCATCCGCAACTTTAAGCATCGCATTGTCCTCAATGCACTCTTATCATTGTGAGCTCAAATTTGAATTAACAAGTTGGCTTGAAACACAAACAAAATTAAAAAGGAAAGGAAACGCAACACAAACCAAACAAATGCATGAATTTATTAAAAGGACTATAAATAAAAACTAAGCCACACTTTCGCAAGGATCGCGATTGCACTTAGCACGTGCAATAAGCCTTTTAAACCCCTAGGTGATCCCTAGTGGACGAGTGGAGTCTCGTGAGGGTTTTCAGTGAACACACCCACAAAGTTTAACGGGTTTCCTCCCGGTTTGTGCTAAGTTTAATGTCTTTAGCCGGACGTTTACCTCTTCCATCATGGTGGTTTGGAGAATTTTCCACCTACGTTACCCGGATATGAACGTGAACGTCTCCTCAAGATCAATGCTGCATGGGTGGCATCATAGATAATATTACTCGGCTCAGTACATTTTTCCTCTTCAACAATTTGTCTGATGAATTGCTCGGTTAAGTTGCCCACGGTGTTTGTGAGAGTTTCAATGCGATCGGAGTTAGCCTTAGTAGTCTTGGAGTTTTCCTCTACTTTTAAATTGATTTCCATTAAAAAATTTAATATGGCATCTAATCTTTGACTCCTACTCTTCTCTTCTTGTGGCCCTGTAAGATCAGAAGAAATTATCATAGGTAAGGTTTCATTTGGCCCAAGAATTGCATACTTAAGATGAGAAGGGAGAGTTTTGAGTTCAGAGTTAGGAGGATCCTCCAAAGATGGTTTCAATGGTGGATTGAAGTTAAGTGGAAGTGATTCGACTTTGTGCGTCCATGGAGGTTCCTTTTTCTCAAATGAGCTCATCACCACCTTATGAATCACCTGAACCTCTTTTACGTCTGCAAGGTCAACCCTGTCAAAACAAAAGTAATGCTCTAAAGCATCATCAGTAAGCATACATGGCATAAATGTGTGCACAATATCATCAATAGTATCTACCATATAACACTCACTTTCCATTGGTGCATTTATCAAGGAATTAAAGACATTTAACCTCATTTTCTTAACACGGAAAGTGATGTCCATTGCCCCAGATCGGCAATTAATTTGTGCATTCACTGTTGCCAAGAAAGGGCGACCTAAGATGATTGTGGGTTGACACTCTTTAACTGTAGTCTCCGTATCTAAAACCAAAAAGTCAACGGGATAATAAAAATCCTATACTTTAACAATCACATTGGCCAACACACCCCGAGGAATTTTGGTAGATCGGTCTGCTAACTGTAAAACTACATCAGTTTGTTGTAGCATACAAAGATCGTATTTATCAAACACATTTCCTGGGAGTATATTTACACTAGCTCCTAAATCAAGAAGCACATTTTTTATTTGAATGTTTCCCATTGTGATTGATATCAAATGCATTCCAGGATCTTTGAGTTTAGGTGGAAGAGAATTCGATAAAATGACACTACATGTTCTGTCAATTCAATTTTTTTCTGGCATTGAAGCTTGAATTTTGTACTTTTGAATGCATAAATCTTTTAAAAATTTGCAATATGACGAAACTTGTTGTATCAATTTGATAAGGGGAACATTAACTTTAACTTGATTGAATATTTCCCACATATCTTCAGCCTTTGGTCCTCTCTTCCCGAATGGAAAGGAGGATGATTTCTCTAAAGCTGAGGGGAAGGGTACTAGAGAAGAACTTATACCCCCCCTCCCCAACTTTAGGTGTCACTTTATCACATTCTTTATCCTTCTTTTTATCTTGTTTTTCTGTTGGCTTAGGTTCCTCATATACTACTTCACAATCATCGTCAGTATCATTAGGACTAGGTGTACGTACCTTGTGATCCACTTTCTTACCACTACGTAAAGTAATTACCTCATTAAGTTGTTCCTTACCGGCTCGCTGAGGTGAAGGAGTTACCGTTGTGGTGCTCGGAAGGCTTCCCTCATCTCTTTTACTCAATTTCTCTGCTAATTGACCCACTTGCTTCTCCAATGCTGCAATAGACTTGGAATTTGCACTCGTCTCTTGTATGTTTGGGTCGTCTTTTTATCAAGGTATGTTAAGAACTCCATGATCTTTTCAAGCTTTTGCTGCGCACTACTCTCATCTCCTCTACCTTGGTTTCCGCTTGAATCCGAACTCTGTCCATGAAACTGGTCTTGTGGCCTTTGCTGATATTGCTTTCGGTTTTGGCTAGCGACACCACTCCCATCATATAGTGGCTTAGAATTATAAGGCTCATCATTCTTCCAACGAAAGTTTGGATGATCTCTTCACCCTGGATTATAGGTATTAGAATATGGATCATACTTTCGCTGAAATCCTTGTTCCTCATTGACTTGTTCATTCGATGGAGCATTGAATTGAAGACAGTCGTCCCCTTTGTGAGACGGGTCTCCACATATTGAGCACGAATCTTGTACCTGCAAGACAGAAACACTACCTTTCCCCATATTTTGAATTATGAAGTCAAGCTTCTTATGAGTATCCGATATAGATGTATTAACTTCATTTTTCCAATTTAGATATAGTCCTGAAGCAGCATGAAGTGTGGCAGCAGGCTTCCGTTGAGTGGATGAGGCTAGAGTTTTTAATTCCTCATAGAATGTTTCTAATAATCTCCAAGCATCCTCACCCTCTCGACTTAAGAAGCCACCTCCACTAGCAGCATTAATCATTTGTCTGCTAAAAACATCTACCCCATCAAAAAATGTTTTCACTAATTGCCAATGAGGAATAGCATGATGCGGACATGATCGTAGCATTTCTTTGAGATGATCAAATGCTTTATGAAATTCTTTGCCTGGTAATTGTGAAAAATCATTAATTTGTTTTGAATCTGACTAGTTTTACTTATGGGATAGTTCTCATGTAAAAATTGTTTTTGCATATCCTCCAACGTAGTAATGCTACTTGCAGGAAGTGATGCAAACCATTGACTTGCTCTGTCTTTTAAAGAGAAAAAGGAAAAGACATAACCATAGATCATTCCATGTCATACCTCTAATTTGATTAAGATTGCACATTCTGAGAAATTCATAGAGGTGTTGATATGGCTCTTCACTAGCAGTACCCCTATAGATTGGTAAGTTGTTCACGATTTGGGCTCGAATATCTATAGTCATATTATCTCCTTCCGGGTAAACTATGGGTGACGGATCATCATAAGTATCCAGCTGGAAATAAGATGCAACTGGACATCCTTGAGGACCTACTACGTTATCCTTTCGATCTCTCATTCTAGCACTAGTCGATGTTCCTTCGTCCAGAGGCTTTTCTTCAGGGAAGAATGGTCCTTGTCGGTTCTTTTTAGAGTCTCCTTGCTCCTTCAACGATTTACGAATGCTACAAACTGTTCTCTCCAACTCTGGTGCGTATTGTAGTGGGGTGTGTGCATGCAAAGATTTATTAACTGAAAACAAACAACAAAAGGCAAACAAAAGCAAGTAAACTAATTCTAAGAAATATAAAAACTAATATTTTTTGGATTTTTTTAAATTTAATACTAGAAAAATAAAAAAATAAACAAAATCGCTTTTCTATAAGCGCACTAGTTCTCCGGTAACGACGCCAAAATTTGATTGAGATGTCGTCAACTCATCAAAAATAAACTCCAAATAACCTAAGTAGTTATGGTAAGAGGGATCGTATCCACGAGGAACATGTGGTTATAGTTGCAGCGAAACACGAATCTAAATACTCTACTTGAGCAAATAATGAAACTTAATGATGAACATTAATAAATAAATGCAAACTTAAACAGAACAAGAATCACTAACTAGAAAGACTTGGAACACAATAACACCAAACACTTAGGTTGTGATTATATGAATGGATGGATTACTTCTAGGTTTTATCACATAGAAAAATAATTATATTCTATCTTTCCTTAGGTTATACTCAAGATCACATAGACATGACCTATTTGCAATATTATTAATGCATCTTGGGCACGAAGTATGTTTTCATCATCACTGGTCTTAACTCCTATTCTAGCATGAGCTTGGCATGAATGATATGTTTGCAATAACTCGTCTTGCGATAATCAACAATATAAGCATGAACACAAAAACACAATCATATGATTAACTAATGAAAACCACATGGAATGTATCAATGTTATAAAACAAAACTACTTGACAAAATATAAAAACTTCACTATGGATTAACCCCAGAAGAAACCGTGATGAGATTAGCCCTCCATAACCTTCAAAGATTGCATTTTGATTAGTGAAGAGATCTTCTAGGTGTTGGATTGCCGAATGGTTGAAGCAGAAGTGATCTTGGCGTAGATTCGGTGTTAATCGGAGCTCTGGCGAGTGATAGGGGTGAAAGAGGGCCTTTGGATGTGTGTGAGATGCCTTTTAGACGTTCTATGGCCTCCCTTTTTATAGATTTCTTCAAACCCTAACGGAATCAATTGATGTTTATCTATTCTTTTTGAAAGATTCCGTTCGAATAGACTGATGGGATTTTGGGCGAATTAGTCTGATGAGGCTCTGCCATTCTCCTGAAAACCTTCTGATCTCGGACAGATTGATCACCTTTTGGCAGATTGTTCCGCTACTTATTTTCAAGTCTTTTCACTCCAAACAACACCAATTTAGCCATTTTCTTCCATCACCTAATTCAAACAAAATACTTATGAAAGTAGCTTACGAAAGAGATGCATTTACATGTAAATTAAGCATGAAAACATTAATGCAAAATGCATCGATCACTTTACCTTAAAGAGGAATGTCAACTTTAATCATTTCCTCTTCATGTAATGCTATTTTGATATAAGAAATGGTCTGTCACCCATTTCAGATATCCTTTTTATCTTCATGCTTCAGAGCAGCTTTGGCAGAGCTGGCAGCTTCTGATTTTCCACTTTGTCTTGATTTGTAGACTGATCTTCACATCCAAGACTTTGAATGAGGACATGGAAACAAATTCCATAAAGTGTTAAACCTGTTCACAAAGAACAGGTTCTGTTCACAAAGAACAAAACACTTAACTCGGGTCAAAACTGTTAGATATGAACAACTTAGGTAGTTTATGTCAAACCTGTCCAACAGTTATGGACAGCTTTGCCATTCTGCCAAGTTACAACTAATGTAACAGTTTAAACAGCTTTGGGCTTATTTTGCAAATCACTTATCAAGTTTCAATAAGGCATTAAAAACCTTTAAATTCTAAGTGTATCAAACAGGTTTGATTAAAAATCTTCCCCTATGATATAGACAGGTTTGATAGAGGCCTTTTTGTGCCAAATAATCTCCCCCTATTTGCAATAATCAACTTAAAGCTAATTCTATCAGTGATCACAATGTACATTTACATTACAGTTGCAAAGATGAAAATAAACATTAAAGTAAAGTAAAAGATCAGTTTATATATACTGATACTGATTGCAACAACAAATGTTTACATAAGTACAACTAATGTACTTATAAGAAATACAACAAATGTACAAAGGAAAAGTACAACTTATGTACAATAAGACTTTAACATTTTTGGACTGTTAAAGTTGGGAACAGTTAATGGTAAGCCTGTCCAACTGATGGACAACTTCCATTCTTCATCTACACCTTACTTGTAGATGACCCTTGTTGTTCCTTGATTTTCTTCCCAAAAACCTCAGCATCTTTGAGGAGCTTTTCTTGTTCCAACCCAGCTACCCTTTATTTTCTGGCTTCAAGCTCTTCCACCTCACATATGAGGTAGTAACAATCTGAGCCAGCCAGTTCTCCTCTTTTATAGCAGGCTGTTAACTGATCCTATATAACATCTCTCCATTTAGCATGTTTGGTAAAGGCATCAGTGAACCTTAAGGCTATAACTTGCTTTACACCAGCTTTGTGAAGGTCTGAGGGTCTTTGAAAGCACATTTTATTAGATAGAGGATCCACAAAGATTACCCCTTCCTCAGGCTCTTCAATATACTTGCCTTCTTCAGGTTCAACACCCTGTGGCAGGTTGTGATCAATCCCTCTGATCTGAGTAGCAAGGAAACCCTGATCAATCAGCTGCACTATCTCTTCTAGCTCTGTGTCTTTCTTCTGTCTTCTAGGCTTGATCTTAGGTTTTATTTGTGAAGTACCTTTGATCATTTCCTCTGGGATCAAGCCTAACTCTCTTACCTTTTCCATTGAATTTTTCACAAATGTCCTGATTGTTTTAGTAGTTTCAGACTTTGAACTGCTCAAGGCAACTGCAAGCTCCACCCATTATCTGTACCCCATTCTGGCAACATCAGCAACTTCATATGCTTCCAGTTCAGGACCTTCAGCACCACTTCTTGTGACTTAAAGCTTCCAAGACTGATTCTTTCTAGATATGGGAACAACTTTGACAATAATTTCCTTGGCAATTCTTCTATCAGCAACATCAAAGAACTTTTTCCTTGCCAGGTTGTCAATGGAATTTAGTTCTTACTAATGGGAGAGCAGAAGACACAGGTTTTCTTTAGTCACTGAGACCTTTGTGCTTTTCTCTTTTTCACTCTTCTTCGTACTGTCTGACCCTTTAGCTGCTTCTTCCAACTTTCTTTCAACTTTCAAGGATGCATTTTAACTTTCTTTGCCTCATTGTCAGCGAAAGCTTGAGCAACTTTCATAGAGGCTGCTTCTTCTTTCTCTTTTTCCAGAATCTCAACTTACTCTTGTTTCCACTCATTATAAGTATCTAGTGGAATATTTATTTCTTTGGCTCGAGCGCTGTCAAACTTGAGCTGAAGAAGCCTTTGAGTATCTGTGTCTACAACAACTTTGCATATTCCTTTTGCTGTAGTGGAAAGGGTCATTTTAGTTTCTTCTTCTTCCTCTGATGTTTCTAGGACAGTTTCTTTTTGTTTGCTGGGCCTATCCTCAGACACACGTTCCTCCCCCTTATATGGTGCAGAGCTTGGAGACCTGGCCTGAGTAGGCTCAGCTGTCCTAGAAATAGTTTATGTACCTGCAGCATCACCAGCTGTTAAATGACCTGCTGCCTGGCCAACTGAAGTTGATTTATCCTTAGAGGGAGATGAAGATTTCTCCCCCTTAGACTTTGTCTTTGAGGTAGATTTATTCTTTCCCTTTAAAGGAGATGACATAGAGCCCTCAACACTAGTGCTGCCAAAGAAACGGATCCCAAAGGCTTGGCAACAATAAGTTTGGTAACATGTCTAGAACCAAACACGCTATGCACTAAGAAATCCAGGTTGTCCTTGACCTCTGCTAACTGGGTAAGACAGGTTTCAAGAGAAGAAGCATGGCATGTAGCAGAGGCTGAAAGATGGGAGATAGCAGCCCTGTCTGTGTCACTGAATATCGAACTTTTGAGCTGTGCAAGAGTTAGATCAATGGATTCTTGCACATCCTCAAAGGCTGTGGCCACAGTGTTGGACAGAGATACTACTAAGGTATGTAAGGAGGCTAAAGTGGAAGGCATGGATACAGTATAGGTTTTAGCAATACCTGACAGTTGTTGTGAGACAGATGCCGAGCTGGACACAGAGTCCTGTTGGTGAGAAAGGAGAGAGGAAAGGGAGGAGGACAGTTGTTGCAGCTGCGCAGTGAGTGCAAGCAGCTGAAATGAATAATCAGGTTATGGAGAAGGAGTTGGAAAGGATGATTTGAACGAATCAAGAAACCCTACAAGCTGTGCAGACATGGATGACTTGAACGAATCAAAGAACTAACCTTGTTGGACAGCACATGAAGCTGTTCCTTCAAGGAAAGGTATTTTGGTGAGGGAGGTGTATGAGTGGACTATTTAGAATGAGTCGATGGAGATGAAGGTGATGATGGAGGAGTGGCAGGTTCACTTGGTGATGGTAGAGGCACATTGGAAAGAAGTTCCATAGCCTGTGCAAATGTCAAGTGACCCAGCTTAGAGGGATCAAGAATACCTTCAGCAGTCGCTAAACCTGCTTCATGAGGTGAGGTGACAGGGTATGAGTGCCTTTCAGATGCCACTGGGAATGTGACACCTTCATCAAGAGCATGGGTGGTTCCCTCAGCAGTGCCTTGGTTTTGAGGCACTTCTTCATGGGGAGAGTAGGTGTGCATTTCAACATCAGCAGTAGTGAAAACTGATGATGGAATTTTCATTTGAGGAAAATCTTCACCAAAGGGTTGTTTTGTACCCTGAGGATCATCAGCCTGGGACGTTGGTCCTTCAGTAGCTGTTAGGGATGGAACAGCTGCATCATGAGGAGCAGAGGATGAAGGCTGATCAGTTGGTTGGCTGATACCAACTGTTTTGACACCTTGTGCAGACTCAGGGTGTGAAGGAGAAATATGAGAGGGGGATAGTGTGGACTCAGTATGGAGTGGAGAGTGCTCCTGTCTTTCAATATCCCCAACCTGTTGGGAGGCAGGGATAGTTGATGTGGTTGCCTCCATATGTACATCTGGTTCCTGTTGGGAGGAACTAGAGGGCTCAGGCTAACTATGGGTTGACTCAGGCTGGAGTGAAGCAGGCTTCATAGTGGGTGCACCTTCTCCCAAAATAGGAGAGGGAGATGCAGCAGGGGGTGCTTCTTTTTCAACTGACTCCTGTGGAGAGGGGTCAGAGGGGCTTTGATGAGTGGGTATGCTGGTGGTTTTCTTTTTGGCTAATAATTTTCTCCTTTGCCTAGAGTAAGACCTGGGGATGCAGGAGAAGTGGGAGGTTGTTGTGTTTGGACGGGTGAGGAGACTTGGCTAGAAACAGGTGGTGGAACCTGTTCCATAGTCTCAGTTGGCACAGAGCCACTAGCCACAAAAGCTTTTGATTCAATTGATGAACCAGGGTGACTAGCCTGCTCTCACTGAGTCACTAAGGCTGAGGGTGCAGACTTACTTGTTTTGGCCTTCTTGGTGACAGGCCCAACTTTATTAGACTTTAAGGAACATTTTGCCTTTTTAGTCCTGGATTTGGATTTTCTTGTGGGAGCAGGAGTTGGATCTACCTTCTGAGTAGAAGGCCCTTCCACTAAACCAAGTAACCTCCTTACTAGAGTTGATAGAGGAGGATCATCAGCTGAGACTGGAGCATAAAATACATTGTTTCCAAAGACAGGAAACATCATAGACTTCAAGTATGGTTGGGAGTTGTAGAGGTTTCCACCACAAACATGTCTGAAGATGAGGCTTAAAAATCTGCGGTATTTGACAGCTAGGGGACGCTATTCTTGTTCCACAAAGGCCCTCATATTGGAAAAGATCCATTTGGCCATGTTCAGAGTGGTCCCACCCGTAAACTGCAGTGCTATTTGGACTTCATCGCGGCTAAGCTGATCAAACGAACCAACTTTACAACTTAGGCTCATTACCACTGAGGCAAAGAGAAAGCTATAAGTTGGTCCAAGCTCTTTTCTGAATAGAGTAGCACCCACCCTTGGTGCTAACACGCCACAACAGCGTAGCAAAATTTCCATATGTTGGTTCTCAGGCTGAAGTTTGTCATATATTTCAACAACAAGAAGATGAAGTACCTCCTAAAGAAGAGCAGTAGTCATCTCAACAGTTTGAATAGTGTTGAGAATGGTTCCCCTAATGGTTTTGGTAGCACGGTCATAAGAACAGGTATACCAAAACTCATAAACCATTTCCTGAAACATGACACCAGGAGTGGCTGTCATGGCGTAGTTTAGAGGGCGAACCTTTAGGAAATCAACCATACGTTCATAGCCTTTCCCAAAATAGTTTTTGGGAATGGTTAGGTTGGCCACATAGTTTGTGGGTTTGAAGGTTAACATAGTGGTGACTGATGGGTGTTTGACAACATCATCACCAAGGAATGCGGGAACAAATGGGGTATTTGTAATAACCTAGCTCTTAACCGAACTTATAATTTCTACTTTTGAGTTATTAATGTAATTTAGTTACATTAAGTGTATTGTAATCGAATTAAATAATGAAATTAATTAATTAAGTTAAATTATGTTAGTGATGATAGAAATAAAGATGAAATCCTTTATTTAAAGAAATCAGATGTCGAGGGGCTAAAAATGTCAAAATTGGAAAATTATGAAATAAAAAACACCAAGTCTTTCATTTCATCATTCTCACCCTTCTCATCTTGCAATCTCTCTCTCTCTAATATCTGCTGGATCACGAAAATCAAAAGAAGAAATTCATGAATTTAACTGATTTTATCAAGAATCAGTTGAGATTTAAGGTAAGAAGCTAGTTCCCTAACTTAAGGTTTATTTTAAGAGTTTAAAAGGAAAATTTGAATTTATAAATCTGATAAAATGATATTGCTTGTTTGTAATATCAGTTACAAAACATCAATTGAAGTTCCCTGAAGCTTCAGAATAGAAAATCGTTGGTTAAATCGTCCAAAAAGGTAAGAAATCTACACTTTTTGTAAAGTTTTGTGTTCTTCTGAAAAATCCAATATTTTGGACAAATCTGGAAGATTTAACATATTTATGATGGGGAAAATAGCATGGAAACACCCCAATAATGTTAATATAACCTTATTTTGAGTTGCATGTTAATAAAAATAAGTTTGGCAAATTTTTGGTAAAACAACGTATGGGTCGATCGGCACATCTGCAAGTCGACTCGGCGAGTCGCCATGAACACCAAGAAATTCTGAGAAAATTTCTAAGTATCAGATCCGAATTCGGATGAGACCCGACTTCGGATTGACTCGAATTTCGGATGGGTCAATCTCGGAACAAATGGATTTTTTTGGGTGTATGTGAATTCGGCCGAGATCCGAATTTCGGACCTCGACTCAGCGAGTCAGATGAGGCGACTCGGCGAGTCGGTCCCAGTTGATGCGAAATCCGGATGTGGGTTATATGATCCGAATTTCTGGCTGATAAACTAACTTTTGAATATCTTTTCGTGACACATTAATATATATTATGTAATTCCCATACACACATGTAATTAAAGTATAAAGTTTATCAGTTATCAGAATCAGAACAAATAAAGTTTAAAGCTAAAAGTTAACGTTCTTGCAATGATAAGTTCTGGACAGGTTCAGATACATTCTGAACAAAGTAGCAAAAGTTTAAAGTTACTGAAAGTGGGTCAAATTTTGTAAAGCCAAGCCAAAGTCCAGAGAGTCTAAAGATTAAATCCTGAGATAGCTTAGGTGGTGGAGAAATCTGCTTGATAAAGTCAACAACTCAAATTAATTCAGTAAATCAGTGACTTATAGATATTCAGTTTTACATGCTTGATTCTTGTTGAGACATATTATTGTTGATAGTTTTCTTTGGCATTCATATATGCTCAACTGAATTGTGACCTGTGTCACCATGGTTCGGTGATGCCCTGTGGATCATGATGGCTAGTTGACTTATCATTCTGCATACATTGTATTTACAGTCCAATTCAGTTATTATTATAAGTTGAGATTGCTATCATGACCTTGTTTATTTATGCTTTCATCATTGCTCGTAACTTTGATGTATTGATTCAGTTTAGCATGATTAGCCTTGTCGGTCTATTGTTCTAGACCTAGCTATGTGACCAGTTCTTTTGAACTTGGTATTGATTACTCCGATGCTACCCCACGATGTAACCTGGTAGCTAGCCCAGTATTGAGTGGATAGCTTCCACTAAAAGCATGAGCGTGACCTGGACATCATCCAATTCTGACTACTATGTCTCAATCATGCGTGGCTGTAGTGGCAGTCAAGTTATATCACGCTAGATACCCACTGTCCGCTTGTTGAAATGCATGTAATCTGATAAATCTATATTCTCACTAAGCATTGCTTATAGGTGTTGTTAAACCTTTTTATAGGAAAAGATAAAGGGAAAGCACCTGCCGGACCTAGTTCTTAGGTCACCAAAGATCAGTTGAAGTTTTCATAGACCACTACTCAAGCGAACCTTTTTGGTACAACATTGCAAATGAAACTTGTGGTGGTTTGGGGTAGATTTTCTTTGATCGTATGATCATTTGTATTAGACTAGTCTTGTACCTTTAATAGTTTAATTTGAAAACTGTAACTCGTATTGAAATTTTATTAAACTTAATCCTAATGTTTGTACTGTAATTCATAATTCCGCAACTTAACTCTATCTTAGTTATGATTAATATCGTATTGCAAATAGTGGGACCTAAACGCTGAGGACTGCCCCGTAAGAAGTGGTCTTCACAGGATGGTATCAGAGCCCATAGTTTGAGTGAATCAAGTATTGTGTAGGTCATACTTGATCTCAAACTGCCGCAATACATAAGTATCAATCATTTAGGTGGCTTGAACTGAGATAGGATGTACAAACTGTTAGGATGGGAATAAGGGGACATAGCTCTAAGTCTATAAACTGATAGTTACATGATTTTAATTTTCAGTAAGGATGTCAGGATCAGGTGATATCCCTAACAACATGACTCCCCAGCAAATGTTTGAAATGATACCACAACTATTAGCACAACACTCAGAACAACAAAATAAGAATATGCAAGAACAGCTTCAGGCCAGAGATGAGGCTGAAGCTAAAAGACGTGCTAATAAGAAGTATAAGCGAAAAGATAAACGAGTCCAAAATGATGAGTCTGATTCTGATAACTCTATTCTTGATGCCCAAATTGAACAGCTGAAAGGCTGTAAGTTTAAAGATTTTAAAGCAAGCGGTGCCCTAAACTTTGAGGGTACAGTAAATCCAATCCAGGCTTTGGATTGGATTAGCCACACTGAAGAAATCTTCAGAATCTTTGATTGCCTAGATTCAAAGAAAGTTAGTTTTGCTGCTGCTCTGTTTGTCAACGCTGCTCGAACCTGGTGGAAGACACAGAGAAGTATTTATGGTGAGGAGGTTATCCAGACGTTAGAGTGGGACCAATTGCTTGACATGTTTCACGCGAAGTACTGTCTTGCTGACCAGCAAGACAAAATGGAGGTCCAATTGATGCAGTTAACTCAAGGAACCAAGTCAGTAGACGGGTATGAACACGAATTCTCGCGGCTCTGTGGTTATTCTTCGTACCAAGTAGCCACTGAGGGGAGAAAGATGAACCGATTTCGTGAAGGTCTTAACCCGAGATATAGACACCCGATGAACGCGATGAAGTATAAAAGTTATTTAGAAATGGTTGAAGCGGCGAGGCAGATAGAGAGGAGATACTTAGAGTATGGCGATCAACTCTATGCTCCGTAGACAAACCCGACGTGTCCCTCTCCCCCGAAGAAGCAAAGATTCGACAAGTTCTTTAAGCGCAACAAATCCCAGTCCCAACAATCCCAACAATCTCAACAGTACAGTTCACCTCAAAAAGCTCAAGCCTATGCTCTTACAAATGAACCACGATTCTGCAAAAGATGCAGGAAATCTCATATAGGACAGTGCAATCCCGATGATGTGACCTGCTATGTGTGTAGCAAGATCGACCACAGTAGTGAAGAGTGTCCCCACCGGGGTCTTGGATGTGCAAAGTGTGGGAAGCATGGACACTTTATGTATCAGTGTCAGAGTGGACGCCGAAGTTAATCACAATCATCCGCCGGAGGTTCTACGATGAAAAGTTCAGCTGCAACTCCAATTGTAAGGACTCGAGCATTTCAGATAACAGCGGAAGAAGCAAAGCAAACCCCAGATGTGGTTACTGGTATGTTCCTACTAAATTCTATACCTGCTCACGTACTATTTGATTCTGGTGCAAGTCGTTCATACATATCGACTACTTTTGCTCAAAGACTTTCTAAATCTCCATCAAAGCTTCATGTTATATAGTATTCAACCTCGATCTTATTCCGATACCGTTCAAAGAGTTCGACGTCATTATCGGCATGGACTGGTTAATGAACAATGAAGCTACTGTAACATCCGACATTAAACCAGGTTAGCAACTACGACCTAATCAGTATTTAATAGCCAATTATAACCTAATCAGTGGTCATTTGAAATAATCAAAGTGATTAACAAGGTTCATGAAGAAATTCAACTCAATTAGAATCAAATTCATCGGTGCGATGAATTGGGAAATCAATTAATCCGATCGATTTACGATATGATGGATTAATTCAACCAAATACATAATTAAATTATGATTAGTGACACTAATCATACACCAATACAATTACTTAACATTAATTATGCAAGACTAAAACAATTCATTAAAACAATGCATCCAAAAGTATTTATGAATTTACATAAAAAGGGAAATACAAGAATACATTCTAAATACTTTTATACAAAAAAGTAAAAACCAAAATACATCATTTTTATACCATAAAAACCAGCCAAAACAAAAGGGGAACACACTTTTGTGTCCCCTTTGACTTTCATTAAAAATATTGAAAAGAATTCCTCACTTTTTCTACTTTTCCAACATGTTGGTAAAGTGTTAAACACCACCTTTTCTTTCATCATTTGCAAGACCAATTCTCTTCTATAAATGGAGGACTCATTTCTCATTTCATTCACACCTTGAAAGATCAAAATCCTCTCATCTTTTCTCTCAAAAAAATAGGCTAAGAGCAACCAAGAACAACAAAGTTGCATCTTTTTGTTTCTTCAAGTTCTTCAAGTGTTTCTTTGGTGCAACAATTCAAGAACTCAACTCCTACTCATTTGCATTCTTTTAATACATCAAAGTAAGTAAAAACTACCTTATTACTTCTTTTATTTAAGTTGTTACAAGTCTTGCATAATGTATATAATCACCAATAACAAGAAGTTTCATTAAAACTCAAGTTTATAAAAAACTAGTTTTGTTTTTTTAAGTTGTTTTCTTCAAATGTGTTTATAAATATATAAACATATCATATAAGTGTAAATATTATGAAAACAAGTGATACATATGTGTTTTATAACTTTTATACAAATAGTCTTTGAATAAACAACAAGAATCACTAGTTATTTCAAGTTTATAAACTACGGATTTTCGGCAGAAAATTTATATCGACTTTGAAAAATCATAATTAATTCATAACTTAACGAAATGAGTTGATTCTTATCTCAAAAGTTAGATCTATATCTTAACTATAGATCTGGAAGTTTTCATAATTTATTTTGGAGTTTAAGACCTCCATAAATTATTTGGGAAACCGAAAGTTTGAGAGCTCAAAAATGGCCAACATAGGGTTTTCAACAAGCTTTTTCCCCAACCTAAACATCTCGAAAAATGGCCGTTCTTGATTTTAAAAATTGTTTATATATAGTAGATTAATGTCCAGGAAAACCAAAGCCTAAAACATTTTGGAGCTTGGTCAAAAACAGTCTCAAAGTAGGCCGAAAAACCTTCGAAAAAGCTGGAAAATTGTATATATATAAACTTGACGTTTTAAGTGGGTTTTATTTATAAACTTGTAATGTTGGGTGATTTAAGACATAAAAATCTATAAATATATATATTATCATATATTAGAGATATTAAGCCCCTATTATCATTTATGGCTCGATTAAACTCACCCGGTGCATCACCCATCAACTTACGTTAAATTGCATTTTTCGCCAATATTTGCCATCGCATCCACGGTGAGTTCTCATAGCCCCTATTTTCACACTGTTATGTTTTGGGGTTGAAATACATGCTTCGTTTTTATATGGACACGAAAACAACTTCATTTTTATTATGCATTACACATGTGGTTCCATCAGCCCTTATATCATGAACCGTTAATTGCATTTATTTGTAAGCGCGAATATATTGTGGATAGATCTATCGGGAGTCATGTCCCCCATTCGGGTTAGATCGGCTCGGCTAACAGCGAGTGCATATATATATTCAACACACGGTATTACGTATGGGAATACTGCACAGGGCAAACTCATTTAATTAAGCTTCGGTTGAATGATGGTTTATATGTAATACATAACATGGAATTTATGATTTTATAAATTCAAACTTAACTGTTGTTGTCCATACAAGTCAGATTTACGTGTAAACCTATGAGCTCACCAACAATTTTTGTTGACGTATTTTAAGTGTATTTTCAGGAAATTAAGGCAAGTGTGCCTTCAGATGTATTTTTCAAGCTTCCGCACCTAAGGAGTCGCATGCATTTTCGAAACTACCGGAGATTTAACTGCATTATTTTGAATACTTTAATTATGTACTTAAATCTCTGTATTGTGCAAACTTCTTTTCATATAAGGCTATGTATAACATTACTATATTTTAAAGTTTTATCGATGTATTTTTGAAAACGTCCATATAGTGGTCGTTCGTTATGATTATGGTTACGCTTCCGCGACGTCACGCTTCGTTGCCAACCGGGGTAATGGGGTGTGACAGCTACCATCGTCTGCAACCGCCGAATCATCAGAATCAAATCTTCAGACAGCCGTGTGTTGTAAATCAAAGGCGACAAACGAAAAGGTGCCCATTGCTTTATATCTGTTGAGAAAGCGCATAAATATCTGTCTAAGGGTCACGAATCTTATCTATGTTTTGTCTCGTCTGAATCTTTCTCTGAGGTCAACAAGAAAGCTGTATCTGATATTCCTATCGTCTGTGAGCTCCCGGACGTATTTCTAGACAATATCTTTGGAGTGCCACCGGAACGTCAGGTCGAATTCGACATTGGCTTAGTTCCTGGTGCGGATCCAATCGCCAAAGCTCCTTAGAGACTTGCGCCTGCAGAAATGCAGGAAATGTCAAAGCAATTGCAAGATCCGTTGGAAAAAAGTTTTATCAGACCTAGTTCATCTCCGTGGGGTGCACCTGTATTATTCATTAAGAAGTAAGACGGAACTCTCCGTATGTGCATCGACTATCGTGAGTTGAACAAAGCCACTAACAAGAATAAGTATCCCCTGCCCAGAATCGATGATTTATTTGATCAGCTACAGGGAGCAAGTTACTTCTCCAAAGTCGATCTTCGTTCTGGGTATCATCAGTTAAAAGTAAAAGAAGACGATATCCAAAAGACAGCTTTCCGAACAAGATATGGTCATTACGAATTTATTGTAATGCCATTTGGTCTAACAATTGCACCAGCGGCGTTCATGGATCTCATGAATCGCGTGTGTAGACCACTACTGGATAAGTAAGTTATCGTGTTCATTCACGATATTCTGATTTACTCCAAGACGGAGGTTGATCATGCTGTTCATCTGCGTGAAATTCTAGAGCTATTGAGAAAAGAAAGGCTCCACGCAAAATTTTCAAAGTGCAAACTCTGGCTCAGACAGGTTTAACCTTATATTGTCTCGAGCTATTTCCTAAGCGTTCTTTGTCTCAATAAAAACTTGAAATTCTACATTGTTATTTTTATAGATTCATTTCCTTGGCCATGTCATATTCAACAAAGGTATTTCAGTTGATCCTTCCAAAGTCGAGGCTGTTTATAAATGGCAAACGCCTCGAAATGCCTCAGAAATCATAAGTTTCCTTGGATTGGCCAGTTACTACTTGCGATTCATTAAATACTTCTCGAAGATTGCTGTACCACTCACCATGCTGACACGAAAGAACACTCCTTTCGTGTGGGCTGATAAACAACAAAAAGGTTTTCGACACTTTGAAGCAAAATCTTATTTAAGCGCCAATCCTAGCCTTACCAGAGGGCAATGATGACTTTGTTGTCTATAATGATGCATCTGATACTGGTTTAGGTTGTGTCCTCATGCAAAGGGGAAAAGTCATTGCCTACGCTTCAAGGCAATTGAAAGATTACGAGAAAAGTGCACCAACTCATGATCTTGAGTTGGCCGCCGTTACCTTTGCACTGAAAATCTGGCGTCATTATCTCTATGGAACTAGATGTCAGCTTTCTACTGACCATAAAAGCCTCAAACACCTCTTTACTCAAAAGGATCTATACATGAAACATCGACGATCCTTGGAGCTTATCAAGGATTATGATTGCGAGATCTTATATCATCCTGACAAAGCCAACGTGGTCATGGATGCTTTGAGTAGAAAGATCTATTCAGAAAAGTGTTGCTATGCCCTGACTCCTGTTGTATTCTCTTCCGATCTCATTGAAGACATCAAATCAGCTCAAGCCGAAGGTCTAAAAGAAGAAAACCTATGTTCTAAAAATCTCAAAGGGCAATTACAATTTCTGTCTATGAATCATTTGGGACATCAATGTCTCAAGGGAAACTGAATCTGGATTCCTAAGTATGGTTATATTCACAACACTCTTCTATCCGAAGCTCATAAGTCCAAGTTATCTATTCATCCTGGCAGCACAAAGACGTACTTCGATCTTAAAGCTGATTATTGGTGGCCAGGAATGAAGAAAGACATCGGTTAATTTGTTGAAAGCTAAAGAGTCTGACAAATGGTTAAGGCAGAACACCAGAAACCCTTTGGTATTATGCAACCACTACCAGTTCCTGAGTGGAAGTGGGAACATATAACCATGGATTTTATTACGAAATTGCCTAAAACCAAAAGACAACACGACTCCATCTGGGTAATCGTGGATCGTTTAACTAAATCTGCTCATTTCATAATGATGAAAGGGACGTATTCCCTTGATAGACTGGCACAAATGTACATCACTGAAGTTATTTCTCGTCATGGTGTGCCGAAATCTATCGTCTTTGAACGTGATAGTCGTTTCACTACAAGATTCTAGAAAGCGCTGCAAGAGGGGATGGGTACTCGAATTTCCATGAGTACAGCTTATCATCCTAATGCAGACGGACAAAGTGAACGAACTATCTTAACTCTCGAAGATATGCTTCGTGCCTGCATTCTTGATTTGGGTGGTAATTGGAATGACCACTTGCCTTTGGTCGAATTCTCATACAACAACAGTTATCATTCTACGATCAAGATGACTCCTTTTGAAGCTTTATATGGACGAAAATGTAGAACTCCCACCTATTGGCGCGAAACAGGTGAATCTCCATTAGAGGGTCCTGCCCTTCTATAGTTGACTCATGAGAAGATTCAACTTGTTAGAAGGAATATTCTTGAAGCTCAGAGCCGGCAGAAGTCTTATTATGACAATCGTCATAGATCGATCAGTTTTGCAGTCAACGATTGGGTGATGCTGAAAGTATCCCGAATGAAGAATGTGGTTCGATTTATAAAGCGAAACAAGCTAGCTCCAAGATTTATTGATCCATTCAAGATCGTTGAAAAGATAGGGAACCAATTCTATCGTCTTGAATTACCAGCGGATTTAGCGGGAATACATCCGGTATTCCATGTTAGTCATTTGCGAAAAAACTTAGCTGATGAAAGAGAAGTTCAGATACCACATGTTGATCTGCAAATTGATGAAAAGCTTCGCGTCGTCGAAGAGCCAGAGTGTATTCTGGACTCGAAGACCAAAAACCTTTGCAATAAAGAGGTGTAGATGGTGCTCGTTCAGTGGAAACACCACAAAGGCTCGCATCAGTCTTGGAAATCAAGAGATGTAATGAAAGCTATATATCAAAGCTTGTTTGAACATAGCTAACTTCAAGGATGAAGTTTGTGCGTGGTGGAGTAACCTAGCTCTTAACCGAACTTTTAATTTCTACTTTTGAGTTATTAATGTAATTTAATTACATTAATTGTATTGTAATCGAATTAATTAATGAAATTGATTAATTAAGTTAAATTATGTTAGTGATGATAAAAACAAAGATGAAATCCTTTATTTAAAGAAATCAGATGTCGAGGGGCTAAAAGTGTCAAAATTGGAAAATTGTGAAATAAAAGACACCAAGTATTTCATTTCATCATTCTCACCCTTCTCATCTTGCAATCTCTCTCTCTCTCTCTCTCTCACACACACACTCTCTCTCTAATATCCTCTGGATCACGAAAATCAACAGAAGAAATTCGTGAATTTAACTGATTTTATAAAGAATCAGTTGAGATTTAAGGTAAGAAGCTAGTTCCCCAAGATTAAGGTTTATTTTGAGAGTTTAAAAGGAAAATTCAAATTTATAAATATGATAAAATGATGTTGCACGTTTGTAATATGTGACACCCTTGCCACATTAACCACCATTTACAAGACACCCAGGATTTAATCACCAACATACAAATACATAATGATCTGATAACTTAGTTAGAGTGCGGAAGCATTAAAATACATAAATAAAGTAATACAACAGTGTCAAACACCCTACGGTGCTACAAGGTACCAAATCTAAGTCTACATACACAATTCAATATTACAACATCCAGAATATATTACAACATTGTCCCAAAGCACAATTACCGATTGAGTAGTGGATATCTTCCAAGAACTTCACAACAACCTAACTAGAAGGTCCCGCAGCAGATTTCCCATTTCCTGTAAAAAAGTAAACAACCGAGGGATAAGCGAATGCTTAGTGAATACACAGATTACGCATTTTATAAATCTTTATGAAGCCCCAAGAGTAACCCGATGACAAACACCGTATACCCTCTTCGTACACCAAGTACGGAGCAAGAGCCGCAACCCCTTCGAGCCCAAAGCTCGGCATAAAAACACACCATCTGAGACAAACATACCATCGGGGATGACTTACTGCCTACCAGAACCTCGGAGGGATCAGCTCCGGGTCATATAGCGCAGTAACATCGGAGTAATTGATGCGACCCACCGGTCCATCGCTAGATGCACAACAAACGAACGGACATGCAACAAATATGAATGTGTATCTAAATCTATGCAAGTTAGTAGAAATCAAAATGATAAATGAAGCAAAATGTCTCAGCAGGCAAAAGCTAACATAAAACAGATTTAAACATGCGAAATCTATTGTACTCACAGCGGGTGCGTAAATAAACTTCAATCAATATTATTTCTCCTCGGACTTTCAACCGGATCCACAAAGTACCCCACTGTGGGTTAAACAACACCACAAGGGACCTGTTAAGTCAGTCGTAACAACATATCGTGTCAATAACTGTTTGATTCTATAAAACCAAATTTTATAATTTTTGCAATATTCGAATCCCATTTCGGACCATAGCTAAATTCGAACCACAACTAAGTTCGAAAATAAATTCGAATCCCCATATTAAATTCGAACCAAGTTAAGTTCGAACCACATCAAAATCGAATCATTAAATTCGAACCCATTAAATTCGAATTACCAGTCAAATTCGGACTATACAAATTCGAATCCCATACCAAGTTCGGACCACATGCCAATTTCGGACCACATGCCAATTTCGGACCTTGCCTAAATTCGAATTATGCTAAATTCGAATTGTGACACCCTTGCCACAACAACTACCAATTACAATTCATCCAGGATTAATCATCAATCATAATAATACATAATGATCTGATACCCTAAATTAAGTGCGGAAGCATTTAAAATATATAAGTCAAGTAGTGCAGCAGTGTTAAACACCCTACGATGCTATGAGGTACCAAGTCTAAGTCTACATACCCATTACAATTATTACAATCATCCAGAATATTACAACATTGTCTCATAACATAAATTACCGATAAAATAGTGCCGAGTCTCCCAAATCTTCCAAAATGACCTAACTAGAAGGTCCAGCAGTAGATTTTCCTTTGCCTGTAAAAAAAAAATACAACAACTAAAACGTAAGCGAATGCTTAGTGAATACATAGATTGCGCATTTTATAAATTTTTATGAAGCCCAAGGATAACACAGATGACCAACATCGGATATCCTCTTCGTACACAAAGTACGGACCAGAGCCGCAGCCCCTTCGAGCCCATAGCTCGGCATTTAAACATACCATCTGAGACAAACGTACGATCGGGGATGACATACTGCCTACCGGGCCTAGGAGGGATCAGCTCCAGGTCATATAGCACAGTAACATCAGAGTAACCGATGCGACCCACCGGTCCATCACTAGATGCACAACAACCGAAAGGACATGCAACAAGTAAGAATGTGCATCTAAATCTACGCAAATTAGTAGAATTCCAAACAAATAATTGAAGCAACAGATCTCAGCAGGCAAAGCTTACATAAAACAAATATAAACATGCGAAATCTACTGTACTCACAGTGGGTGCGTAATTTATCTTTTAACCGATATTATTTCTCTTCGGGCTTTCAACCGGATCCACCAAGTACCCCACTGTGGGTTAAACAACACCACAAGGGACCTGTTATATCAATTACAACAATTCCTCATATCATTAACCGTTTAAATCCATAAAATCAAGTTTCGTAAGTTTGGTGATATTTTCCCCCATTTCGGGTACATGTCTAAATTCGAACTATAACTAAAGTTTGAACCCATTTCATGTTCATACATTGTCCTTTGAATAACTCTTGCCATTCTATGTGTTGTTTATAAGTTTCATTCAAAATATACAAGTTTAGAGAGTATATTTCTCAATTTTAGGCATTAAACTCGAATTTAATGGATTAGATTCGAACCTACCATCAAATCTGATGATCAGATTTGAACCTTGCATCAGATTCGAACTACCCTTCGAATCTAGGGGTAGATTCGAACCCCATACCATCGAATCTAAGGGTACACCCTCGAATCTAGTACCAAACTCGAGTTTGTTCTTGCATTTCGACTCTGTTCTTGGCATATTCGAGTCTGTTCATCATTTCAACTTAAATCCTTCATTTTTAAGGCTAAAAATCATTAATATATCATGTATAACACCTAGATTCGATTCTACTATGCATATACTATCACATTCCAGCAATGTTTCAAGCAAAACAAGCTTCAATTTGCATAAAATGATAGATTCGAAATTTCTAGTTCTTCAAAACCGAAACAACAAACTTAAAAGTGTCGATTCTTACCTCAATTCGTATGAAATCTGAAATCCGTTTGTAGATTGTTGTTGTACTCCTCGATATCTTTCCGATGACGTATAATTCTCAAAAATCTGACGGTCGGTTTGTGAGATAACTTAGAGAGATGTAGAGAGAACTTCTAGAGAGATAAAGTAGTGAGATAGTGTAAAATAGAAAAATGAAGCCTATTGCCCTTTATATACAACTTTCGTCATTTTTGCACATTTCATCACTCGAACTAACCGGTTCCATAAAATACTGATTTAATCTTAGAATTATCATAAATAACTTTTTAATTCCTTAATATTCCATAACAATGATTCTGAGTTCAATTTTCTTAAAAATAGCAACAAACTTCTAAATAACCCAAATACATAATAATTGCTTAATTTTAACTTAAATATATATTTTCCACTTAATTAACCAAAATACATTAAAATAAATCCGAGGATGTTACAGCATGGGCTCCACCACGCTCAACTTCGTCCTCGAAGTTACTCGGATTCAATCAGTTTCGGATACTTTCTTAACATTTCTGACTTAGTTTCCCATGTATGATTTGCTCCTTTATGATGCTTCCAACATACAAGCACCATTTCTATCTCTTTGTTTCTTATTCTTCATTACTACCTTATTCATAATATATTCCGATTTTTCAACATATACTAACCCTTCATGATTTCTAATTCAGTATAATCAGCCTAATCTTCGTTACCAGTTGTGAAGATTACATAAAACTTTCCACATAAAACACCAAGTGCTATTTCGATATTTCCTTAGATAATTCCAAAGGAGATAACAGATTCCTAGCTTTTCTGTTATTCTCAATAAACCAATACACTATAGTGCTAACTTGTTCCTTTTTGTTGATACTTAAATCCAAAATACATGATCTCATCATGTATTCAAATATGAAAATAGTTCATTCATTTTGACCATTTGTCGAGGTAGGTAAGTTGTACTCATAGCTATATGGGTGCATAATCCTACTTGTAAAGCAAACCAAAAGTTGAACATGAAACAACTCCTCTAATAAGACATATTCAACTATAAACTTATACCAGCATATCATCGATAATTACGATTACAGATTTTCCCCCAACATTGATATACAAATCTTTATTCATAATGTCCATGAATTAGTTGGGGTGTTGGCTATCCCAAATGGCATAACAAAATACTCGTAACTATCCCTGAAATCCATTTTCAGTATTTTCTCCTTACAAATCTTTCAACTAGTGATATCCTGAACATAAATCAATCTTTGCATAATAACCAACCCCTTGCAACTGATCAATAATCATCAATTCCTGGCAGCGAATACTTACTTGTTATAGTCAATTTGTTCAAATCATGTTAATCTATACACATTCTCATTATGACATCCTCTGTTTTATAAACAATATCAGGCTCCCCATGGCATAGAACTCAATCTAACGAAGCCCTTATCTGATAACTCCTAAAGTTGTTTCATCATCTCTTACCTTTCAGTAGATGCATAGCGATACGAACAACAATCTATTGGAGGAGCTCTAGGAATCAAGTCAACACAAAATTTCACTTGTCATTCAAGTGACACACCAGAAAAGTCTTGGTATCAATAACATATACCAAACAAAACTCACAGCCCTAAGCAATCAGCTTTCGGGACCTAACAATCAACTTTAGACATTGATCCCCACTTCTCCAATACTCATATATACAATTCGCTCGCCTCCCTTCGACGTAGTTATCTTTATTATTCCTTCATTGCAAACTACATGTGTCTTGTCACATATATTAAATAAGTTCTTTCTAATTATCGTATCAAATCACTGATCTCTATTGAAATCAAGTCAGGATTGAGTTCTTCCTCCTCAATCACTAAAGTACAATCATGATACACATGATCTACGCTAACTAATGTGTTGTTAAGAAATTTCAACATTAATAACAACTGTCAACTTAGACCAAAAGACTAACATTGATTGCACAAATGCAGTAGTTACGACTTAATTAATCGGCACCAGAATTTAAACCAAACTTATGACCACCTCCGAATCTCCCTTAGATTCCGAATCGTAGTATTAAACCTTTCTTTGCGGTATAAGCAAATTTCATTACTGTCCAAAGTCTCTCTAACTTTCTTATTGATCAATTACCATATCAATAAGTATACTATCCTCAAGTAGCATTATATTTCCTTTTTAATTGATTACAACTCACGTACATATCTTACTTATACCTCACATTGTAGATTCTAAATCTCATACAGTATGAACACCATTATCATACCCTCGTACAGTTTCTCTCAAATTTCTATTTTTGGTTTCCTCATATAATGTTCGTATATATATATATATATATATATATATATATATATATATATATATATATATATATATATATATATATATATATATATATATATATATATATATATATATATATATATATATATATATATATATTGAAACAATTTCCTTGATTCCAATTACATAAAAATTCTCACGATATTTTAAACATCTTTTCCAATTCAAAACTTCAAAATCCATTTTGGCTTTTCATCTAATGCCTACTCAGATACTAGTGTATTCTTTTTCCACAATCATCATCTTACCTATATCAGTAACAACTTTTCCTAATACTTAAATTCATGCTATCTTCGGAATCATAAAACTTTGATGAAGTTACATATAGAATCTTAAAGTACTCTTCTAAAATGACTCATTTTTCCACCTTTATAGCAAATATCAGTCCTTCTTGACATTTGTCATTCTTATTTATAACGTCGATGTAACATCCTCGGATTTATTTTGATGTATTTTGGTTAATTAAGCGGAAAAGTTATATAATTAAGTTGAATTTGGGCAATTATTATGTATTTGGATATTTAGCAAGTTGGTTGCTATTTTTAAGAAAATTGAACTCAGAAACAATTTTGTGGATTATTATGAATTTAAAAGTTATTTATGATATATCTAAGATTAAATCGGTATTTTATGGAACCGGTTAAGTCGAGTAGTGAAATGTGCAAAATGACGAAAGTAGTATATAAAGGACAATAGGCTTCATTTTCTAGTTTACACTCTCTCTCTACTCTATCTCTCTAGAAATTTTCTCTCTACATCTCTCTAAGATAAATCACAAACCGACCGTCGGATTTTCGAGAATTATACGTCATCGGAAAGGTATCGAGGAGTACAACAGTAATCTACAAACGGATTTCAGATTTCGTGCGAATTGAGGTAAGAATCGAACCTTTTAAGTTTATAGTTTCGGTTTTGAAGTTAACTAGAATTCGAATCTGTCATTTTATGCAAATCTAAGCTTGTTTTGCTTGAAATATTGCTGGAATATGAAAGTATATGCATAGTAGAATCGAATCTAGGTATTGTACATGATATATTAGTGATTTTTGCCTTAGAAATGAAGGATTTAAGTTGAAACGATGAACAGACTCGAATGGGCCAAGAACAGAGTCGATATGCAAGAACAAACTCGAGTTTGGTGCTAGATTCGAGTGTGTTTTCGAATCAAACACTAGATTCGAAGGGTATGAGTTCGAATCTACCCATAGATTCGAAGTATGGTTCGAATCTGACCATGAGGTTCGAATCTGATGATTAATTTCGAATCTAACCCATTAAATTCGAGTTTAATGCCTAAAATTGAGAAATATACTCTCTAAACTTGTATATTTTGAATGAAACTTATAAACAACACATAAAATGGCAAGAGTTATTCAAAGGACAATGTATGATCATGAAATGGGTTTAAACTTAGTTATAGTTCGAATTTAGACATGTACCCGAAATGGGGGAAAACGTTGCAAAACTTACGAGACTTGATTTTTTTTGAGTTAAACGGTTAATGATATGAGGAAATTGTTGTAATTAATATGACAGGTCCCTTGTGGTGTTGTTTAACCCACAGTGGGGTACTTGGTGGAATCCGGTTGAAAGCCCGAAGAGAAATAATATCGGTTAAAGATAATACGCACCCACTGTGAGTACAGTAGATTCCGCATGTTTATATTTGTTTTATGTGAGCTTTGCCTGCTGAGACCTGTTGTTTCATTGATTGTTTGGAATTCTACTAACTTGCGTAGATTTAGATGCACATTCTTACTTGTTGCATGTCCTTTCGGTTGTTGTGCATCTAGTGATGGACCAGTGGGTCGCATCGATTACTCTGATGTTACTGCGCTATATGACGCTGGAGCTGATCCCTCCAGGTCCGGTAGGCAGTATGTCATCCCCGATCGTACGTTTGTCTCAGATGGTATGTCTAAATGCCGAGCTGTGAGCTCGAAGGGGCTGCGGCTCTGGTCCGTACTTGGTGTACGAAGAGAGTATACGACGTTTGTCGTCGGGATTACTCTTGGGCTTCATAAAGACTTATAAAATGCGTAATCTTTGTATTCACTAAGCATCCGCTTACGTTTTAGTTGTTGATTTTTATTTTACAGGAAAAGGGAAGTCTACCGCCGGACCTTCTAGTTAAGTCATTTGGAAGATTTGGAAGATATCTGCTATTTAATTGGTAATTATGTTGTGGGACAATGTTGTATTATATTCTGGATGATTGTAATAAATGTATGGGTGTGTAGACTTAGACTTGGTACCTTATAGCACCGTAGGGTGTTTAACACTTGTTGCACTATTTATTTATGTTTTTAATGCTTCCGCACTTAATTTAGGTTATCAGATCATTATGTTATTGTATGTTGGTGATTAATCCTGGGTGTATTGTAATTGGTGGTTGTTGTGGCAAGGGTGTGACACGAGATGGTATCAGAGCAGTTGTTTGAGATTCAAGTGTCCGTGAGGTCTTGATCTCAAACATTAGGTAATGATATGTAGTGGTTTAAGTAATGATCTGAACTAAGATAGGTTATGATCTAGTAATTATAGGGATTGACTATTATACGGGACGAATGAATGGTGTCTTTAAATTTATGACATGTTGCTAAATAAGTTATATGTTTCGTATTTCAGAACATGTCTGGAGGAGGAATGACACCTGAAGAGACGAGAGAAATGATGCTAGCCATGATGGCTGAGCAAAGAGAGATGATTCAAGAGCAGTTTCGGGCTCGAGATGAGGCTGAAACTAAGCGAAGGGAAGATAAAAGGAAGAACAAAGAAAAAGAAAGAGAGGGAATTAATGAGGAACAAGATGACAACACTGGGTCATCTAATAAGCCCAGGGGTTGTCGGTTTAAGGATTTTAAAGGAAATGGAGCTGTAGAGTTTAACGGTTTAGGGGATGCTGTTACTGCACTGGAATGGATAACAGCAACTGAGCGAACATTCCGAATCAGCGACTGTGCTGAGAAGGATATGGTTCGTTATGCAACTGCTATGTTCACGAATGATGCAATCATGTGGTGGAATGCCATGGTGAACGCTTTGACATTGGAAAAGGTTTCGGTTATGAAATGGGCTGAGTTCACGGACTTATTCACTCAGCAATACTGTCCGATTGATGAGCGTCGGAGATTAGAGGCAAGGTTTATGGCGCTGGTACAGGGGACGAAGACGGTGTCCCAATATGCTGTGGAGTTCACGAGGTTAAGTCTGTTCGCACCTCATCAGGTGGACACCGAAGAAAGGAAAGTGACCAGGTTCGAGGCTGGTCTTGACATTGAGATTAGGAGGGTCATGAGTAATGTTCGTTACCCTACATTTGCTGGCTTACTTGAGGCTGCCAGAAATGTAGAGCAGATTTTGATTATGTCGGGCTACTCTGTTGGGTCTGCTGCTGCTTCCACCAATCCAACACAGCCGTCACCGCCGAAGCGCCAAAGGGAGGGAGGATATTCTGGTTCTTCCCGGTCTTCACAATACTCACCTCAACAGTCGTATCGCCGACAATCTGGTTCATCTGATCGCGGTCGTGCGCGTGCATACTCCATCAACACTGAGCCGCAGTATTGCAATAAATGTCACTTGGAACATTTTGGCAAGTGCCCTAACGGACGTGCTTGCTTTTGCTGTGGAGAACTGGGACATTTTCAGAATGATTGCCCAAGGAAGGGTGATGCTTGCTATAAGTGTGGAGTGTGGGGTCACTATAGCAGGAACTGTAGAAAGAATGCTCCAACGGCTGCTGTCCCATCATCAACACGATCGTCTGGAGGTTCGAGTGGTGGTTCAGTTAACCGCCGGGGTCAGTCACAGAGGGCACCTGCTCGTGCTTTTCAGATAACTGCAGAGGAGGCAAGGGAAAATCCGGAGGTCGTCACGGGTACGTTCATAGTTAATTCTATGCCTGCACGAGTTTTATTTGATTCAGGTGCCAATAGGTCGTTTGTTTCTACTGTGTTTGCACAAAGACTTGCCATGCCACTATCTAGATTATCTGCTGTTCTTGATATAGAAACTGCTAGCAACACTCTAGTAAAAGTAGATCATGTCTACCGTAACTGCACGTTAGTAATTGAAGATGTAGTCTTCAATTTGGACTTGATACCGATAGAGTTCAGCGAGTTTGATGTGATAGTCGGAATGGACTGGTTGATCGAGAATGAAGCCCATATAGTGTGTAAGAGTCGAATGATAAAGATAACTACCCCGGAGGGGCGTGAGATATGTATATATGGGGATAGGAGAAGCGGGGATCTGTGTTTGCTGACTATTGCAAAAGCTCGAAAGCTTGTTGCAAAGGGATGTGATGCATACTTAGCATATGCGATTGATGCTAAGACAGAGAAGAGAACGTTGGCCGATGTGCCGGTTGTTTCACAATTCCCGGATGTGTTTCCGGAAGACTTGTCTGGCGTGCCGCCTGAAAGACAAGTAGAGTTTAGGATTGACTTGATCCCTGGAGCTGCACCGGTAGCTCGTTCTCCTTATCGTCTTGCCCCAACCGAGATGAAGGAAATTATGACACAGCTGCAAGAATTGTTGGACAAGGGCTTCATTCGGCCGAGTTCATCGCCGTGGGGAGCTCCGGTACTGTTTGTAAAGAAGAAGGATGGCACGATGAGGATGTGCATAGATTACCGGGAGCTGAATAAGTTGACTATTAAGAACAAATATCCGTTGCCACGGATAGATGACTTGTTTGACCAGTTACACGGGGCCTGCGTCTTTTCTAAGATCGACTTAAGGTCGGGGTACCATCAACTGAAAGTTCGAGAAGAGGATGTGCCTAAGACAGCATTTAGGACACGTTATGGGCATTACGAGTTCTTGGTTATGCCTTTCGGGTTAACCAATGCCCCGGCTGTCTTTATGGACTTGATGAATAGGGTTTGTAGACCGATGTTGGATAAGTCGGTGATAGTGTTTATTGATGATATACTGGTGTACTCTAAGTCTGAGGCTGAACATGCTGAACATCTGAGAGAACTGTTGGAGTTGTTAAGAAAAGAAAGGTTGTACGCCAAGTTCTCAAAGTGCGAGTTTTGGCTACAACAGATACAGTTTCTAGGACATGTTATATCTGGAGCTGGGATTTCGGTTGATCCAGCTAAAGTTGAGGCTATAAGAAATTGGGAACCGCCACAATCAGCTACGGAAATCAGGAGTTTTCTTGGGTTGGCGGGATATTATAGGAGGTTTATAAAGGACTTTTCAAAGATTGCAGTTCCGCTGACGGCATTAACGAAGAAGAATGCGCCTTTTGTTTGGGAGACCGTGCAGCAAGAGGCGTTTGATGTTTTGAAGAAAACTTTGAGTGAAGCGCCGATACTTGCCTTACCTGAGGGCAATGATGACTTTGTGGTGTATACCGATGCTTCGAGGTTAGGGTTAGGCGCTGTACTGATGCAGCGCGGGAAAGTAATTGCATATGCTTCAAGGCAGTTGAAGCAGCATGAGAAGAATTATTCGACTCATGATCTCGAGTTGACTGCAGTAACATTCGCATTAAAGTTATGGAGGCATTATCTTTACGGGACTAAGTGCCAATTATACACGGACCATAAGAGTTTAAAGTACATTTTTAGCCAGAAGGAACTCAATATGAGGCAGAGACGATCAATGGAGCTAATAAAGGATTACGATTGTGAAATCCTTTACCACCCCGGAAAGGCTAATGTAGTAGCCGATGCCTTGAGCCGGAAAGCGTATGCTAAGGATTGCTGCTATATGATGACTTCTACCATGTTAACGTCTACTATTATAGATGATGTCAAGGTCGCTCAAGAGGAAGCCTTAAAAGACGAGAATGTTGGTGCTGAGGATATAAGGGCGCAGATTAAAAATATGGAAACTAGTGAATCGGGATTAAAAGGTGTGTACGGAAGAATATGGGTGCCGAAATATGGTGGAATGAGACAAATAATTATCGAAGAAGCACACCAGTCTAGGTTTTCTGTACATCCTGGAAGTACAAAGATGTACAATGACTTAAAGGCAGATTTTTGGTGGCCAGGATTGAAGAGGGACATAGGGCAATATGTAGAAAGATGCCGAACTTGTCGGTTGGTAAAGGCCGAGCATCAGCAACCGTATGGCAGTCTGCAACCGCTTCCTATTCCGGAATGGAAGTGGGAGCACATTACTATGGATTTTGTTACAAAACTGCCGAAGACTAGGCGTCAACATGATGCAGTTTGGGTGATAGTCGATAGATTAACTAAGTCCGCACATTTTATACCGATAAGAGAAAGTTACTCTTTAGAAAAGTTGGCAAAAATATATATGGACGAGATTGTTTCTAGGCATGGAGTGCCTAAGTCTATTGTATCGGACCGGGACAGCCGGTTTACTTCAAATTTTTGGTCGGCTTTGCAAGAAGGGTTAGGGACAAGGATAGCAATGAGTACAGCTTACCGCCCGCAAACTGATGGTCAGAGTGAGCCGACCATCTTAACGCTTGAAGATATGATGAGATCGTGTGTGTTAGATCTCGGTGGCAATTGGGACGATCATCTGCCACTCATAGAGTTTTCGTACAACAATAGTTACCACGCTACAATCAAGAAAGCTCCGTTCGAGGCTTTATATGGAAGAAAATGTAGGACTCCTACATGTTGGAGAGAAACGGGTGAAACACCAATAGCTGGGCCGGCTTTGCTACAAGAAACAAACGAGAAGATACAGTTGATTAGGCAGAACATGAAAGCGGCCCAGGATCGTCAGAAAAGCTACTATGATCGGAGGCACAAGCCGATCAATTTTGAAGTGAATGACTGGGTCTATTTGAAAGTATCACCCATGAGGGGTGTTACTCGTTTTGTTAAGAGGGGCAAATTGTCTCCGAGATTTGTCGGACCCTTTAAGATTGTTGAAAAAGTTGGAAATCAGTCATATCGATTAGAATTGCCTGAAGGGATGTCGGGCGTACATCCAGTATTTCACGTTGGGAATCTTCGAAAATCGTTTAACACTGGAAACGAGGATTGGGCCGACCATACTGAACTGCAAGTTGATGAAAGGCTCCGGTATGTTGAAGAGCCGGAGCGTGTGTTAGATACTAAGACGAAGAAATTAAGAAGCAAGGAGATGGAAATGGTGCTTGTACGTTGGAAGCATCATAAAGGAGCAAATCATACATGGGAAACTAAGTCAGAAATGTTAAGAAAGTATCCGAAACTGTTTGAATCCGAGTAACTTCGAGGACGAAGTTGAGCGTGGTGGAGCCCATGCTGTAACATCCTCGGATTTATTTTGATGTATTTTGGTTAATTAAGCGGAAAAGTTATATAATTAAGTTGAATTTGGGCAATTATTATGTATTTGGATATTTAGCAAGTTGGTTGCTATTTTTAAGAAAATTGAACTCAGAAACAATTTTGTGGATTATTATGAATTTAAAAGTTATTTATGATATATCTAAGATTAAATCGGTATTTTATGGAACCGGTTAAGTCGAGTAGTGAAATGTGCAAAATGACGAAAGTAGTATATAAAGGACAATAGGCTTCATTTTCTAGTTTACACTCTCTCTCTACTCTATCTCTCTAGAAATTTTCTCTCTACATCTCTCTAAGATAAATCACAAACCGACCGTCGGATTTTCGAGAATTATACGTCATCGGAAAGGTATCGAGGAGTACAACAGTAATCTACAAACGGATTTCAGATTTCGTGCGAATTGAGGTAAGAATCGAACCTTTTAAGTTTATAGTTTCGGTTTTGAAGTTAACTAGAATTCGAATCTGTCATTTTATGCAAATCTAAGCTTGTTTTGCTTGAAATATTGCTGGAATATGAAAGTATATGCATAGTAGAATCGAATCTAGGTATTGTACATGATATATTAGTGATTTTTGCCTTAGAAATGAAGGATTTAAGTTGAAACGATGAACAGACTCGAATGGGCCAAGAACAGAGTCGATATGCAAGAACAAACTCGAGTTTGGTGCTAGATTCGAGTGTGTTTTCGAATCTAACACTAGATTCGAAGGGTATGAGTTCGAATCTACCCATAGATTCGAAGTATGGTTCGAATCTGACCATGAGGTTCGAATCTGATGATTAATTTCGAATCTAACCCATTAAATTCGAGTTTAATGCCTAAAATTGAGAAATATACTCTCTAAACTTGTATATTTTGAATGAAACTTATAAACAACACATAAAATGGCAAGAGTTATTCAAAGGACAATGTATGATCATGAAATGGGTTTAAACTTAGTTATAGTTCGAATTTAGACATGTACCCGAAATGGGGGAAAACGTTGCAAAACTTACGAGACTTGATTTTTTATGAGTTAAACGGTTAATGATATGAGGAAATTGTTGTAATTAATATGACAGGTCCCTTGTGGTGTTGTTTAACCCACAGTGGGGTACTTGGTGGAATCCGGTTGAAAGCCCGAAGAGAAATAATATCGGTTAAAGATAATACGCACCCACTGTGAGTACAGTAGATTCCGCATGTTTATATTTGTTTTATGTAAGCTTTGCCTGCTGAGACCTGTTGTTTCATTGATTGTTTGGAATTCTACTAACTTGCGTAGATTTAGATGCACATTCTTACTTGTTGCATGTCCTTTCGGTTGTTGTGCATCTAGTGATGGACCGGTGGGTCGCATCGATTACTCTGATGTTACTGCGCTATATGACGCTGGAGCTGATCCCTCCAGGTCCGGTAGGCAGTATGTCATCCCCGATCGTACGTTTGTCTCAGATGGTATGTCTAAATGCCGAGCTGTGAGCTCGAAGGGGCTGCGGCTCTGGTCCGTACTTGGTGTACGAAGAGAGTATACGACGTTTGTCGTCGGGATTACTCTTGGGCTTCATAAAGACTTATAAAATGCGTAATCTTTGTATTCACTAAGCATCCGCTTACGTTTTAGTTGTTGATTTTTATTTTACAGGAAAAGGGAAGTCTACCGCCGGACCTTCTAGTTAAGTCATTTGGAAGATTTGGAAGATATCTGCTATTTAATTGGTAATTATGTTGTGGGACAATGTTGTATTATATTCTGGATGATTGTAATAAATGTATGGGTGTGTAGACTTAGACTTGGTACCTTATAGCACCGTAGGGTGTTTAACACTTGTTGCACTATTTATTTATGTTTTTAATGCTTCCGCACTTAATTTAGGTTATCAGATCATTATGTTATTGTATGTTGGTGATTAATCCTGGGTGTATTGTAATTGGTGGTTGTTGTGGCAAGGGTGTCACAGTCGACATCTTCTATATTTATCACGTTACATTCACTAAATGCTATCGGAGTAAGATCCAAATTTGAAAACTACATCTTTAATTTTCTAAGGTGCATCTACGATATAGGTAATCTAACTCGGTTAAAGTGTTATTAGTAACTTCTATGTCAAATCTAGCAAGTAACTTAAACAGCATCATGACTGGTCGTTTGCTCAAAACAGTAGACACAAAAGGCCTGTTGATATCAGAATTAAACATCATTTTTTTTTGCAAGCATAAATTTAACTTATAAACGTACCCGCATCCACCTCCGGGTTTTCCCTAGCTTCCTCCGCAGTAATCTGAAACGCACTAGTCTGTCCCCTTTTTGGCTGGTTCCGGCGGTTGACTAAACCACCACTTGATCCTCCAAATGATCGAGTCGACGATGGAGCAGCAGCAGCTGGATCGTTCCTTCTGCAATTCCTACTGTAGTGTCCCCATACACCACACTTATGGCAGGCATCCGATCTTCGTGGGCATTCACTTTGGTAGTGGCCCAATTCTCCACAGCAGAAACATGCACGAGCATGACCAGGAGAACTAGACTGCCGATGATAAGACTGTTGTGGCGAGTACTGTGATGATCGTGCAGAACCAGAGTAGCCTCCTTCACGTTGACGTTTCGGCGGTGAAGGTTGAGTTGGGTTAGTTGAAGCAGCATCAGCAGACCCCATCACATATCCTGACATAATCAGGATCTGTTCTACATTTCTGGCAGCTTCCAGCAGACTAGCAAACGTGGGGTAACGTACGTTGCTCATCACCCTTCGGATTTCCAAATCAAGACCAACCTCAAATCGAGTAACTTTTCTTTCTTCTGTATCAACCTGATGAGGCGCAAATAAACTTAGCCTTGTGAACTCTACCACATATTGGGACACAGACTTAGTCCCCTGAATTAGTGTCATGAACTTAGCTTCTAGTCTTCGGCGTTCATCGGCCGGGCAGTATTGCTGAGTGAAAATTTCAGTAAACTCAGCCCATGTCATTCTAAAAACCTTCTCCATTGTTAAGGCATTCACCCATGAATTCCACCACATTACTGCGTCTTTGGTGAACATAGCAGTAGCGAACCGGACCATGTCCTTCTCAGCACAATCACTGATTCGGAATGTACGTTCTGTGGTTGTTATCCATTCCAGAGCAGCAACAGCATCACCGAGTCCATTAAACTCGACTGCTCCATTTCCCTTAAAATCCTTAAACCGACAGCCCCTGGGCTTATTAGATGACCCAGTATTGTCATCTTGTTCGTCATTGCTTTTCTCTCTTTCCTTATTCTTCCTCTTATCTTCTCTTCGTTTAGCTTCGGCCTCATCTCGAGCCCGAAACTGATCTTGAATCATTCGATTCTGCTCAGCCATCATAGCTAGCATCATCTCTCTGGCTTCTTCAGGTGTCATTCCTCCTCCAGACATGTTCTGTAATATAAACATATAATTTGTTTAGCAACATGTCATAAACTTAAAGACACCATTCATTTGTCCCGTATGATAGTCAATCTCTTATAATTACTAGATCGTAACCTATCTTAGTTCAGATCATTACTTAAACCACTACATATCATTACCTAATGTTTGAGATCAAGACCTCACGGACACTTGAATCTCAAACAACTGCTTTGATACCATCTCGTGTGACACCCTTGCCACAACAACCACCAATTACAATTCACCCAGGATTAATCATCAATCATAATAATACATAATGATCTGATACCCTAAATTAAGTGCGGAAGCATTTAAAATATATAAGTCAAGTAGTGCAGCAGTGTTAAACACCCTACGATGCTATGAGGTACCAAGTCTAAGTCTACATACCCATTACAATTATTACAATCATCCAGAATATTACAACATTGTCTCATAACATAAATTACCGATAAAATAGTGCCGAGTCTCCCAAATCTTCCAAAATGACCTAACTAGAAGGTCCAGCAGTAGATTTTCCTTTGCCTGTAAAAAAAAATACAACAACTAAAACGTAAGCGAATGCTTAGTGAATACATAGATTGCGCATTTTATAAATTTTTATGAAGCCCAAGGATAACACAGATGACCAACATCGGATATCCTCTTCGTACACAAAGTACGGACCAGAGCCGCAGCCCCTTCGAGCCCACAGCTCGGCATTTAAACATACCATCTGAGACAAACGTACGATCGGGGATGACATACTGCCTACCGGGCCTAGGAGGGATCAGCTCCAGGTCATATAGCACAGTAACATCAGAGTAATCGATGCGACCCACCGGTCCATCACTAGATGCACAACAACCGAAAGGACATGCAACAAGTAAGAATGTGCATCTAAATCTACGCAAGTTAGTAGAATTCCAAACAATCAATGAAACAACAGGTCTCAGCAGGCAAAGCTTACATAAAACAAATATAAACATGCGAAATCTACTGTACTCACAGTGGGTGCGTAATTTATCTTTTAACCGATATTATTTCTCTTCGGGCTTTCAACCGGATCCACCAAGTACCCCACTGTGGGTTAAACAACACCACAAGGGACCTGTTATATCAATTACAACAATTCCTCATATCATTAACCGTTTAAATCCATAAAATCAAGTTTCGTAAGTTTGGCGATATTTTCCCCCATTTCGGGTACATGTCTAAATTCGAACTATAACTAAAGTTTGAACCCATTTCATGTTCATACATTGTCCTTTGAATAACTCTTGCCATTCTATGTGTTGTTTATAAGTTTCATTCAAAATATACAAGTTTAGAGAGTATATTTCTCAATTTTAGGCATTAAACTCGAATTTAATGGATTAGATTCGAACCTACCATCAAATCTGATGATCAGATTCGAACCTTGCATCAGATTCGAACTACCCTTCGAATCTAGGGGTAGATTCGAACCCCATACCATCGAATCTAAGGGTACACCCTCGAATCTAGTACCAAACTCGAGTTTGTTCTTGCATTTCGACTCTGTTCTTGGCATATTCGAGTCTGTTCATCATTTCAACTTAAATCCTTCATTTTTAAGGCTAAAACTCATTAATATATCATGTATAACACCTAGATTCGATTCTACTATGCATATACTATCACATTCCAGCAATGTTTCAAGCAAAACAAGCTTCAATTTGCATAAAATGATAGATTCGAAATTTCTAGTTCTTCAAAACCGAAACAACAAACTTAAAAGTGTCGATTCTTACCTCAATTCGTATGAAATCTGAAATCCGTTTGTAGATTGTTGTTGTACTCCTCGATATCTTTCCGATGACGTATAATTCTCAAAAATCTGACTGTCGGTTTGTGAGATAACTTAGAGAGATGTAGAGAGAACTTCTAGAGAGATAAAGTAGTGAGATAGTGTAAAATAGAAAAATGAAGCCTATTGCCCTTTATATACAACTTTCGTCATTTTTGCACATTTCATCACTCGAACTAACCGGTTCCATAAAATACTGATTTAATCTTAGAATTATCATAAATAACTTTTTAATTCCTTAATATTCCATAACAATGATTCTGAGTTCAATTTTCTTAAAAATAGCAACAAACTTCTAAATAACCCAAATACATAATAATTGCTTAATTTTAACTTAAATATATATTTTCCACTTAATTAACCAAAATACATTAAAATAAATCCGAGGATGTTACACGAATATCATCACCATTTCGAATATAATCATATTTTTGAATCATTCGAATTTGTTCAAATGTTGAACCTTTCGACTTTGTTCTTGTAGTTTAAACATTTTCCAGATTTAAATCTAAGTCATTTTATACTTCGAATCAGAAGCTGAAATTTAATATATAGCCTCATAAACACTAGATTGACACTATTCCAAAATAAAATCATACATGCATTAACATCTTCACACCAAAATTAGTGGTTCGAGTTTCAACCAAAACCGAACCAAAATGCTTAAATTCGAAGAGTTGAATAAGATTTACCTTAATTCGTTGATTGCACGATTCTTGTTTTTGGAGCTTCAGTAATCTTCCAAGATTAATTTCCAACTTCTATAACAAACATGCATCCATAATTTCTCATATTATAAATCCAAATTTCATCTTTTAAACTCTCAAAATAAAACCCAACAACTTAGAATATAATTTCTTACCTTGATTTCACTAAATCTTGTTAAGGTTCAGCTTGATTCTCGAATTTGATTCCAGCGAATTCGAATTTCAGTAGAATTTTTAGAGAGAGAGTTGAGAGAGAGAGAGAGAGAGAGAGAGTTCTAGAGAGAGAGAGAAAATGGTGAAAATGAAAGGCTTTTTAGCCTTTTATTCTCAACTTTCATCATTTTTGTACATTTCACCCCTCAACTTATCCGGTTCCATAAAATACTGATTTATTCTTAGTTCTATCATCACTAACTTTTATAATTCATAGTCTCCATAATAATAATTCAAAGTTCTCAATTTTCTTAAAATAACAACAAACTTTTAAATATCCAAATACATAATAATTGCTCATAATTCAACTTAATTATAAATTATCCATCTAAATAAATCTGAATTACAATAATTAAATTCGAGGATGTTACAGCATGGGCTCCACAACGCTCTAACTTCGTCCTCGAAGTTAATTGGATCCAAAAAGTTGCGGATATTTCTTCATCATTTCCGACTTAGTCTCCCATGTATGATTCGCTCCCTTATGATGCTTCCAACGTACAAGCACCATCTCTATCTCTTTGCTTCTTAATTTCTTCACCTTAGTATCTAAAACACATTCCGGCTCTTCAATATACTGGAGCCTTTCATCAACTTGCAGCTCAGTGTGATCGGCCCAATCATCGTTGCCGGGAGTAAATGATTTTCTAAGGTTCCCCACATGGAACACCGGGTGTATGCCCGACATTATTCAGGCAACTCTAAGCGATAAGACTGGTTTCTAACTTATTCGACAATCCTGAATGGTCCGACGAATCTCGGAGCCAACTTTCCTCTCTTCACGAAACGAGTAACACCTCTCATAGGTGATACTTTCAGATATACACAATCATTTATTTCAAAGTTGATTGGTTTGTGCCTCCTATCGTAATAACTTTTCTGACGATCCTGGGCCGCCTTCATGTTCTGTCTAATCAACTGTATCTTCTCATTTGTTTCTTGAAAAATGTCAGCCCAGCAATCGGTGTTTCACCAGTTTCTCTCCAACAAGTAGGAGTCCTACACCTTCTCCCATATAAAGCCTCAAATGGCGCCTTCTTTATTGTTGCGTGATAGCTGTTGTTATACGAAAACTCTATCAGTGGCAGTTGATCGTCCCAATTGCCACCGAGATCCAATATACATGATCGCATCATATCTTCAAGTGTCAGGATAGTCCTTTCACTTTGACCATCGGTTTGCGGACGGTGTGCGGTACTCATAGCAATCCTCGTACCCAATCCTTTTTGCAAAGCCGACCAAAAATTTGAAGTAAATCGACTATCTCGATCCGATGTTATGGACTTAGGCACTCCATACCTAGAAACAATCTCGTCCATGTAAATTTGAGCCAACTTTTCTAACGAATAACTTTCCCGAATTGGTATAAAGTGTGCCGACTTAGTTAACCTATCGACTATCACCTAAACTGCATCGTGTTGACGCCTAGTCTTCGGCAGTTTTGTAACAAAATCCATAGTTATATGCTCCCACTTCCATTCCGGAATTGGAAGCGGTTGTAGACTGCCATATGGTTGCTGGTGTTCGGCTTTCACAAGCCGACAAGTCCTACATCGTTCAACATACTGGCTGATATCCTTCTTCAATCCCGGCCACCAGAAGTCCGCTTTAAGTTCATTATACATCTTTGTGCTCCTGGGATGTACAGAAAACTTAGATTGATGTGCCTCTTCAATAATCACCTTTCTCATACCACCCAACTTCGGCACCCAGATCCTTCCGTAAATCCCTTTCAATCCCGACTCGCTCGTTTCCATATTCTTCAGTTGTACTCTTATATCCTCAGCACTAACATTTTCATCTTCCAAGGCTTCCTCCTGAGCGGCCTTAACATCATTTATAATTGTAGAAGTTAGCATCGTAGACGTCATCATGTAGCAGCAATCTTTAGCGTAAGCTTTTCGACTCAAAGCATCGTCTACTACATTAGCCTTTCCCGGGTGATAAAGGATTTCACAATCATAATCCTTTATTAATTCCATCAATCATCTCTGCCTCATATTGAGTTCTTTCTGGCTGAAAATGTACTTCAAACTCTTATGGTCCGTGTAGAGTTGACACTTAGTCCCGTACAGATAGTGTCTCCATAACTTTAGTGCAAAAGTGACATCGGTCAACTCAAGATCATGAGTTGAGTAATTCTTTTCGTGCTGCTTAAGCTGTCTCGAGGCATATGCTATAACCTTACTACGTTGCATCAGTACATCACCTAATCCCAGTCTTGAAGCGTCCGTGTATACTACAAGTCCTCATTACCCTCCGGTAGAGCAAGTATTGGAGCTTCACTTAGCGTCTTCTTCAAGATATCGAATGCCTCTTGTTGTACGGTTTCCCAAACAAAAGGTGCATTCTTCTTTGTCAATGCAGTTAAAGGAACTGCAATCTTTGAAAAGTCCTTTATAAATCTCCTATAGTAGCCCGCCAGTCCAAGAAAACTCCTAACTTCTGTAGCTGAACGAGGCGGCTTCCAATTCTTTATCGCTTCTACCTTAGCCGGATCTACTGATATCCCAGCTCCAGAAATCACATGTCCAAGAAATTGGATCTGTTGCAGCCAAAACTCACACTTGGAGAATTTGGCATACAACTTCTCTTTTCTCAATAACTCCAACAATTCCCTTAGATGTTCGGCATGCTCAGCCTCAGACTTGGAATACACCAAAATGTCATCAATGAATACAATCACAGACTTATCTAGCATCGGTCTACAAACTCGGTTCATTAGATCCATAAAGACAGTCGGGGCATTGGTTAACTCGAAAGGCATAACCAAAAACTCATAATGCCCATAACGTGTCCTAAATGCTGTCTTAGGAACATCCTCTTCTCGTACCTTCAACTGATGGTACCCCGACCTCAAATCAATCTTGGAGAACACACTAGCCCCATGTAGTTGATCAAACAAGTCATCTATTCTCGGCAGCGAATACTTGTTTTTAATAGTCAGCTTATTCAGCTCCCGGTAATCAATGCACATTCGCATTGTGCCATCTTTCTTCTTTACAAACAATACCGGAGCTCCCCACGGTGACGAACTCGGTCGAATGAAGCCCTTATCCAACAACTCCTGGAGTTGTTTCATCATCTCTTGCATTTCGGTAGGATCAAGGCGATACGGAGAACGAGCTACCGGTGCAGCTCCGGGGATCAAGTCAATATGGAACTCCACTTGTCTCTCAGGCGGCACGCCAGACAAGTCTTCCGGAAACCCATCCGGGAATTGTGAAACAACAGGCACATCGGCCAAAGTCCTTTCCTCAGCCTTAGCATCAATCACATATGCTAAGTAAGCATCACACCCCTTTGCAACAAGCTTTTGGGCTTTTGCAATAGTCAACAAACATAGATCCCCGCTTCTCTTATCCCCGTAAATACAAATCTCACGCCCCTCCGGAGTAGTTATCTTTATCATTCGCTTCTTACACACTATGCGAGCTTCATTTTCGATCAACCAGTCCATACCGATTATCACATCAAACTCGCTAAATTCGATCGGAATCAGATCCAAATTGAAGACTACATCTTAAGTTACTAAGGTACAATTACGGTATATGTGATCTACTTTGACTAGAGTGTTGCTAGCAGTTTCTATGTCAAGTACAACAGATAACTTAGACAGTGGCATGACAAGTTGTTGCACAAACATAGTAGATACAAATGACCGGTTGGCACCAGAATCAAATAATACTCTTGCAGGTAAAGAGTTTACAATAAACGTACCCGTAACCACCTCCGGGTTTTCCTTAGCCTCCTCTGCCGTAATCTGAGAAGCACGAGCCGGTTCCCTTTGTGGCTGGTTCCGGCGGTTGACTGAACCACCACTTGATCCCCCAGATGATCGAGTTGAAGACGGAGCAGCAGCTGTTGGAGTATTCATTCGACAATTTCTGCAATAGTGTCCCCATACACCACATTTATGGCAAGCATCTCCTTTCCTTGGGCACTCATTCTGAAAATGGCCCAGCTCTCCACAGCAAAAACATGCACGACCATTAATACACTTACCAAAATGTTCCAAATGGCATCTATTACAGTATTGCGGCTCAGTGCTGATGGAGTACGCACGAGCACGACCACGACCAGAAGAACCAGACTGTCGGCGATAAGACTGTTGTGGCGAGTACTGCGACGAGCGAGAAGAACCAGAGTAGCCTCCTTCGCGTGGACGTTTCGATGGTGACGGTTGTGTTGGGTTGGTGGAAGCAGCAGTGTACCCAATCGAGTAACCCGACATAATCAGAATCTGTTCTACATTTCTGGCAGCCTCAAGTAAACCAGCAAATGTAGGGTAGCGAGCGTTGCTCATGACCCTTCTGATTTGAATATCCAGACCAGCCTCGAACCTGGTCACCTTCCTTTCATTGGTATCAACTTGATGAGGCGCAAACAGACTCAGCCTCGTGAATTCCACAGCATATTGGGACACAGTCTTAGTCCCCTGCATCAACGGCATGAACTTAGCCTCCAGTCTTCGGCGCTCATCAACCGGACAATACTGCTGAGTGAACAGATCAGTGAACTCAACCCACGTCATAACAGCCACTTTCTCCAAGGTTAAGGCATTAACCATGGAATTCCACCACATGATTGCGTCGTTAGTGAACATCGCAGTAGCATACCGAACCATGTCCTTCTCAGCACAGTCGCTGATTCGGAATGTTCGTTCGGTTGCCGTTATCCATTCTAATGCTGCAACAGCATCACCCAGTCCATTAAACTCTACATCACCATTTCCCTTAAAGTCCTTGAAACGACAACCTCTGGGTTTGTTAGATGACCCAGTATTGTCATCTTGTTCCTCATTATTGCCCCCTTCTTTTTCCTTGTTCTTTCTCTTATCCTCTCTTCTCTTAGCTTCAGCCTCATCTCGAGCCCGAAACTGATCTTGAATCATCTTGTTCTGCTCAGCCATCATGGCTAGCATCATATTCCTTGTTTCTTCTGGTGTCATTCCTCCTCCAGACATGTTCTGAAATATGAAACATATAACTTGTTTAGTAACATGTCATTTATTTAAAGACACCACCCAGTTGTCCCGTATGAAAGTCAATTTCCTATAATTACTAGATCGTAAACCTATCTTAGTTCAGATCATTACTTAAAATCACTACAAATCATCACTTAATGTTTGAGACCAAGACCTCACAGACACTTGAATCTCAAACTACTGCTCTGATACCATCTCGATGTGACACCCTTGCCACATTAACCACCATTTACAAGACACCCAGGATTTAATCACCAACATACAAATACATAATGATCTGATAACTTAGTTAGAGTGCGGAAGCATTAAAATACATAAATAAAGTAATACAACAGTGTCAAACACCCTACGGTGCTACAAGGTACCAAATCTAAGTCTACATACTCAATTCAATATTACAACATCCAGAATATATTACAACATTGTCCCAAAGCACAATTACCGATTGAGTAGTGGATATCTTCCAAGAACTTCACAACAACCTAACTAGAAGGTCCCGCAGCAGATTTCCCATTTCCTGTAAAAAAGTAAACAACCGAGGGATAAGCGAATGCTTAGTGAATACACAGATTACGCATTTTATAAATCTTTATGAAGCCCCAAGAGTAACCCGATGACAAACACCGTATACCCTCTTCGTACACCAAGTACGGAGCAAGAGCCGCAACCCCTTCGAGCCCAAAGCTCGGCATAAAAACACACCATCTGAGACAAACATACCATCGGGGATGACTTACTGCCTACCAGAACCTCGGAGGGATCAGCTCCGGGTCATATAGCGCAGTAACATCGGAGTAATTGATGCGACCCACCGGTCCATCGCTAGATGCACAACAAACGAACGGACATGCAACAAATATGAATGTGTATCTAAATCTATGCAAGTTAGTAGAAATCAAAATGATAAATGAAGCAACATGTCTCAGCAGGCAAAAGCTAACATAAAGAAGATTTAAACATGCGAAATCTATTGTACTCACAGTGGGTGCGTAAATAAACTTCAATTAATATTATTTCTCCTCGGACTTTCAACCGGATCCACAAAGTACCCCACTGTGGGTTAAACAACACCACAAGGGACCTGTTAAGTCAGTCGTAATAACATATCGTGTCAATAACTGTTTGATTCTATAAAACCAAATTTTATAATTTTTGCAATATTCGAATCCCATTTCGGACCATAGCTAAATTCGAACCACAACAAAGTTCGAAAATAAATTTGAATCCCCATATTAAATTCGAACCAAGTTAAGTTCGAACCACATCAAAATCGAATCATTAAATTCGAACCCATTAAATTCGAATTACCAGTCAAATTCGGACTATACAAATTCGAATCCCATACCAAGTTCGGACCACATGCCAATTTCGGACCACATGCCAATTTCGGACCATGCCTAAATTCGAATTATGCTAAATTCGAATATCATCACCATTTCGAATATAATCATATTTTTGAATCATTAAAATTTGGTCAAATGTTGAACCTTTCGACTTTGTTCGTGTAGTTTAAACATTTTCCAGATTTAAATCTAAGTCATTTTATACTTCGAATCAGAAGCTGGAATTTAATATATAGCCTCATAAACACTAGATTGACACTATTCCAAAATAAAATCATACATGCATTAACATCTTCACACCAAAATTAGTGGTTCGAGTTTCAACCAAAACCGAACCAAAATGCTTAAATTCGAAGAGTTGAATAAGATTTACCTTAATTCGTTGATTGCACGATTCTTGTTTCTGGAGCTTCAGTAATCTTCCAAGATTAATTTCCAACTTTTATAACAAACATGCATCCATAATTTCTCATATTATAAATCCAAATTTCATCTTTTAAACTCTCAAAATAAAACCCAACAACTTAGAATATAACTTCTTACCTTGATTTCACTAAATCTTGTTAAGGTTCAGCTTGATTCTCGAATTTGATTCCAGCGAATTCGAATTTCAGTAGAATTTTTAGAGAGAGAGAGCCGAGAGAGAGAGAGAAAATGGTGAAAATGAAAGGCTTTTTAGCCTTTTATTCTCAACTTTCATCATTTTTGCGCATTTCACCCCTCAACTTATCCGGTTCCATAAAATACTGATTTATTTTTAGTTCTACATCACTAACTTTTATAATTCATAGTACTCCATAATAATAATTCAAAGTTCTCAATTTTCTTAAGGGGTAAAGCCATACAATAGTAACCTACTTTTCAAAATTTATCAATATGGTACGTCTACTTTTTTAAACATCGATATGATACATGTACTTCAATTTATCATACCGATATGACCATACTTGTAATAGACCCCTGTTTTTCATACCATTAGAACCGTGTTTCGTATGTAAAAACCGGGCTCTATTATGTAGAATGACCATATCGATACTGAAAATTAAAGTACACGTACCATATAGACAATTAAAAAAGTAGATGTACCATATCGATAGATTTTCAAAAGTAGGTTGCTATTGTATGGCTTTACCCCTTTTCTTAAAATAACAACAAACTTTTAAATATCCAAATACATAATCATTGCTCATAATTCAACTTAATTATAAATTATCCATCTAAATAAATCTGAATTACAATAATTAACTTCGAGGATGTTACATAATATCAGTTGCAAAACATCAATTGAAGTTCCCTGAAGCTTCAAAATCGAAAATCGTTGGTCAAATCGTCCAAAAAGGTAAGAAATATACACTTTTTGTAAAGTTTTGTGTTCTTTTGAAAAATCCAATATTTTGGACAAATTTGGACGATTTAACATGTTTATGATGGGGAAAATAGTATAGAAACACCCCAATAATGTTAATATAACCTTATTTTGAGTTGCATGTTAATAAATATAAGTTTGGAAAATTTTTGGTAAAAACGCGTATGGGTCGACCTGCACATCTGCAAGTCGACTCGGCGAGTCGCCATGAACACCAAGAAATACTAGGAAATTTTCTAAGTATCAGATCCGAATTCGGATGAGACCGGAATCTCAGATGGGATCCGACTTCGGATTGACCCGAATTTCGGATGGGTCAATCTCGGACCAAATGAATTTTTCGGGTGTATGCGAATTCGGCAGAGATCCGAATTTTGGACCTCGACTCGGCGAGTCGGATGAGGCGAGTCGGTCCTAGTTGATGCGAAATCCGGATGTGGGTTGTATGATCCAAACTTCTGGCTAATAAACTAACTTCTGAATATCTTTTTGTGACACATTAATATATATAATCTAATGCCCATACACACACATGTAATTAAAGTATAAAGTTTATCAGTTATCAGAATTAGAACAAATAAAGTTTAAAGCTAAAAGTTAACATTCTTGCAATGATAAAATCTGGACAGGTTCATGTTAGGCACAAAAAGGCCTCAGTCAAACCTGTTCTACATCTGAGGGGGAGATTTTATAATCAAACCTGTTGATGCATTTGAAGGTTGAATTTAAGGCCTGTTATATGCCTTATTGAAACCTGAGAATGATTTGCAATATCAGTCTAAAGCTGTTCTATAAGTTGCATGAGTTGCAACTAAGACAGTTTGTCCAAGCTGCTCTGTCTGCTGAACAGGCTGGACATAAACTGTCTACGCTGCTCTACACTGTTGAGCAGCTTGGGCATTTTTAAAGTGTTCTGTTCTTTGTGAACAGAACCTGTTCTTTGTGAACAGGCTAAACACTTTATGGAATTTGTTTTCAAGTCATCATGTATTGTTTTTGACTACAAGATCAGTTTACAAAGTCGAAGACAAAGTGGAAAACAGAACTGCTCAGCCTGCCCACGCTGTTCTGTAACATGAAGACAAAAGGATATTTGAAAAAGGGTGACAGACCTTTTTCTTATATCAAAATAGGCCTTTACAGGGAAGAAAGACGCAAAGTTGACATTCCTAAATTAGTTAAAGGCAATGCAACAGTAGACAAAGTAAAAAGACAAAAGTTCTGCACATATGAAGACAAGTCTGCTTTTCAGAAAAGTGCAGAAAAGGTTATGTTGTCTTTTCAACAAGACTTTCCTTTTCCTTCTGTCCAATGAAGATGTTTCTCTGAGATCCTCTAAGTGAGTATAAAAGGAAGCTTCTAAGGTCAGAAAGAAGTGTGAAGAAAGCTAAGTGCTTAAACCAAGAGTGAACGTGCAAGTGTGATCTTCATGCATGCAAGTCTTCTGTAAAACAGCATCTGTGTGTCTAAGCTGTTTTACTAAGCTGTTCCTTAAGTCTTGTAAACACAGTGAGTGCTTCTTAGTGAGTGTATTCATTGTATACTAGTTCGAGTCTGTCTTAGACTAGTAAGCATACTGTTGTATCTGTCATCTCAGCTTGAACTATTCCGCATTCAAGCTTGTTTGTAATTAACAAATTGTTGATAATACATACAAACATTGAGAAAAAGAGTGTGTAGTTTTTAAATACTGTATTCACCCCCCCTCTACAGTTTATTACTATATACTTTGGGAACCTTTCGGGACCTACAACTGGTATCAGAGCAGTTTAGAGTGTGTGTCATTCTAGATCTCTCATAATCCCAAGTTTCCATGGACAACAGTGCTGCAAACTCTTCTTACTATGACAATGGCTCTATGGGCAAGCCTCCAAAATTTAATCATCAAAACTTCTCTGGTTGGAAGTGCAGAATGATGCTCTACTTAGAGAATCTGGATGTACAACTGCCAGAGATAGTGATGGAGGGTCCCTATGTGCCAACCTCTGTTACTACTATAACTCCAGCGGTTGAAGGAGCTGCCCCTGAAATCAGGACCTTTGAGAAAGCTAAAGCTCAATGGTCTGATGAAGACAAGAGATTGGTGGCTCTGGATGCAAAGGCCAGAAACAAACTGGTCATTTCTCTCCCTGATGATGTGTTCAAGCAGGTGGAGAAAATGAAGACAGCAAAGGAGATGTGGGATACTTTGTGTACCGTCTATGATGGACCCACAATCACACTGGACAACAGGATCAACAATCTTGTTAGACAGTATGAACTCTTCTTTGCTAAACCAAAGGAGACTCTCACTGAAACCTACACCAGGTTCACTGCTCTAGTGAATGATCTCAAAGCTGTTGGGATCACCAAGGACAGTCTTACCCTGGTGAACAAATTTCTGGACATTTTACCTGAAGAGTGGAACTACTTCTCAACAATCCTAAGGAACTCAGGTACTATCAGAAGTATGGATCTAGTCAATCTGTATGGATCCTTACTGAATGATGAACAATCAAGGCAACAAAGAGAAATGCCTTGGAAATGTCCAGAAAAGGTGCAGCCTTTGTGGCTAGTGTGAGACAGCCTGTAAATCAGGTGAATGATGTGTTCATTCAACCTGATCTGCAGGATGATGAAAAGGAGGAGGTGTCAGACGAAGAAGATGCTGCAGATCTTGCTGAACAAGATGATGAGCAAATGATAGCCATGCTTGTAAAAAGGTTCAACAAGAAAAGGTTTGGAAGAAATATGCTGCAAGGAGGTTCAAGTGCTGGCAAAAAGAAGGCATTTGACAAATCCAAAGCTGAGTGCTTCAAGTGTGGCAAAACTGGTCACATAGCTGCTGACTGTGTGTCAAAAGCTGTTGGTCAGTCATCCAAACCCAACAAGACTAACAAGGATGATGGCTATAGGGTTAAGTACCTTATGGCCATGGCTAAGCTGAGGAAATTGGAAAACTCTGTGTCTTCCAATCGCCAAAAGGGACACATGGCAGAGACATGTGACTGGGAGGAATCTGATTCATCATCTGATGAAGAAGATAATCAATGTCTGATGGCCAACACTGATGTCCCATCAACAAGTAGTTTCAAACAGGATATGGCTGAAGCTGAAGCCTTCAGCAGCTTAGAGAACTGGAATCCTACTATGATGTATAAGGTACAAAATTTTTATGGCTTACAGTTCTGAAGAAAAAGTTAAAATGTTTGAATATATGCTTGTTGATCTCAAAGCTGCTGTTGAGAAGCATGATGCTTTACTATCTGAAATCTCTCAGCTTAAAGCTGATCTTAAAACTAAATCCAGTAAACTGGACAGTTTCCATAAGTTGGAAACTGAGCTTGATGAATTAAAACACATAACTCTACTTACTAGGAAGAAAAAAGAGAGAAACAGATATAAAGCAATGCCATAGCTTCAAAAGATAGTTTAACGTCGTGGTCCAATCTGCACAAAAAGGCAGCCATTGTAGAAGTCAACAGATTCCTGCACAAATCCAAGCCTATCTTGGGGGGATCTTTGACACAGCGCTTCAAATTGTGAGATAAGTAATTTGAAAGAAGATTTATCCACTCTTGGTGAACTTCCAAATACATTCATTCAAAATGTGAATGGTAAACTAATCTCAACAAACAGGTTTGTCAGGCCTCAAAATACTGACAGCTTGTGTGAACTCATCTCAAAAGCTGATGTTGGAGTTTGTTCTCCAAAACAGCCTGCTAAGTGCTTTGCTAGCTCACACAAGCAAAAGAAAGGAAAACATGTTCAAACTGAAGCTGTGGATGCTAAACCTGTTGACAAAACAGGTTCTGAGTCCAAAGCTGTTGGTAAAAAGCATGTTAATCCTTTTGATGCTAAACACTTTGAAAATAAGTTTTCAAAAGTAAGCAAACCTGTTTGTCCAACAGGGTAAGTCTCATGTTGAACAACAAAACTTGGCTGTGATTGTCAAATGAGTTTTCAAACATAGTGGTAAATTGGTTTTAAATGAAAATCAGTTTTTCAAAACCAAACACAGATGGTATCGCTCTATGCAGGCAGCATAAATCACAATCCAGTAGGGGCAAAGGCAAAAACCATTGCTCACAACTGATGACAAATGGGACACTAAAGGTTCCCACTTTTCCCGTGGAGAGCCTCACAAGCCAATCAAGCTTCCTGTCTTTGACATCTGTCTCCCAAAAAGGGAAAAGAAGAGACTCAGTCAAACGTCTTGACTAATCTGACTCTCCACACAAGCTGTGACTGTCAACAAGAATGTCGAAACTTTGCTGAAAGAATCACAAACTAACGATCTCAGAAGTGTTCTGAACGGCATCTTGCTTCCAAAAATGACTAAAAAGAGAAAATGTCACAAATGTTGGGAAGAAGACACATCTTGGCCAAGGACGTCTCTGAATCTGAGGACCATGCAGGCCTGTTGATCTCTGTTTCCTTCACAGCTGTCACAAGCAGTGGTAGGAAATGCCACATCCACTGAGGTGGTTACCAAGATGATACATTCAAGATAGGGAATATGTGTGGGACATTCCACAATCCATCAACAAATGTTTGAGAGATAGAGAGAACTCATCTCTGTGATGGTTTCCCCTCAAAAATGAACTAAATTCTTTCACTCGCAGGAAAAAAACAACTTCCATGGTTGGTACCTTGGACAGGGCGCTGCCTCAGGGCACCTAATTGAATAATGTTTTGAAAAAGGCTGAGTGAACTAGAGCTGAAAAGGGCCAAAAGTCCCTTTGGTGACAATGTGCAGGATCCACTAGGGATATGGAACGTCTTAAAGCGGTTGCTGCAGTGTTCAAAAGGGTAACCTATGTGGTGGGCTAAAACATACCTGTTTAGAAAGCAACGTGTGAGCGGCAACAAGGTACTTTGATGAGCACCTGGGTAATATTGGTTCAAGGCAATAATTGTGGTGTGTGCCTCCCGAACGGAAGAAAGTTGATATGTGTGGATATGCCTTCTGCTGGACCCCACAACTGAAACCTGTTTTCTCACAAGACCAATTGCGGATCTATAACTGGTTTTCATGGCACGAAGACTGTGCACTCGATAGAACTTCCAAGACATCAACAAACTCTTAAGAAAGAGTTGGTGACATGGGGGGGTGGGTG
>JAANYP010001853.1:0-15915 GCA_020465985.1 Centrapalus pauciflorus | reverse complement strand
AAGTTTGTTTTGCTTGAAATGTTGCTGGATTATGATACTATATGCATAGTAGAATCGAATATATGCATCATACATGATATAACACTGATTTTAGGCCTTAGAAATGAAGGATTTAAGTTGAAATGATGAACAGACTCGAATATGTCAAGAACAGAGTCGAAATATAAGAACAAACTCGAGATTGGTATTAGATTCGAATGTGTACCATCAGATTCTAAGGGTGGTGTTCGAATCTGATGTTAGATTCGAAGGAGTATTCGAATCTGACAGGAGGAGTTTCGAATCTGATGTACAAGGTTCGAATCTGATGCTTGATTTCGAATCTGACCCATTAAATTCGAGTTTAATGCCTAAAATTGAGAATACTACTTTCTAGGCTTGTGTATTTTGAATGAAACTCATAAACAACACATAAAATGTCATGTGTATGAACATGAAATGGGTACAAACTTAGTTATTTAGTTTTCGAATTTTGGATAAAAGAATGGGGGAAACTATCGGTCAAATTTACGTAAACTTGTGTGATTATTTGGATGGAATTTGAATTGGCGATTAATTGTACAAAAGTTATATAGGAATTGTTGTAAATATTGATAATACTATGTAGTCTCCTTAGTGGTGTTGTTTTTTATATCCTCCAACAGTGACGGTGTTAATCTTTATTGGGTGGAATCCGGTTGAAGCCCAGAAGAGAAATAATATTGGATATTAATATGATAATTATACGCGCACACCACTTGTAGTACATATGTTAAGATTCGCTATTGTTTATAATTTTGTTTTATAGGAAGGAGCTATTGCCTGCGGTGAGATTGTGTTAGGATTAGTCAAAGTTGATGTGTTAATTTGAAAATTCGGTAGGCTAACTTGCGTAGATTTAGATGCACATCTTACTTTGTTGCAATGTCCTTATCGGGTTGTTTGTGCATCTAGTGATGGGACCGGTGGGTCGCATCGATTACTCTGGATGTTTACTTGTTGCTATATGACCTGGAGCTGATCCCTCCTAGGCCCGGTAGGCAAGTATGTCATCCCGCGGATCTACGTTTTGTCTCAGATGGTATGTTTAAATGCCGAGCTTTGAGCTCGAAGGGGCTGCGGCTCTGGTCCGTACTTTGTGTACGAAGAGGATATCCGATGTTGGTCATCTGTGTTATCCTTGGGCTTCATAAAAAAATTTATAAAATGCATAATCTCTGTATTCACTAAGCATCCGCTTATTCCCCAGTTGTTGATTTTTATTTTTACAGGAAAAAGGGAAGTCTACTGCTGGACCTTCTAGTTAGGTCGTTTGGAAGATTTGGGAGACTCGGCACTAATTGATCGGTAATTGTGATTTGGACAATGTTGTAATATATTCTGGATGATTGTAATAAATGTATGGGTGTGTAGACTTAGACTTGGTACCTTATAGCACCGTAGGGTGTTTAACACTTTTTGCACTACTATATTTATGTTTTTAATGCTTCCGCACTTAATTTAGGTTATCAGATCATTATGTTATTGTATGTTGGTCATTAATCCTGGGTGTATTGTAATTGGTGGTTGTTGTGGCAAAGGGTGCCACACGAGATGGTATCAGAGCAGTAGTTTGAGATTCAAGTGTCCGTGAGGTCTTGATCTCAAACATTAGGTGATGATATGTAGTGATGTTAAGTAATGATCTGAACTAAGATAGGTTATGATCTAGTAATTATAAGAAATTGACTATCATACGGGACAAATGAATGGTGTCTTTAAATTTATGACATGTTGCTAAATAAGTTATATGTTTCATATTTCAGAACATGTCTGGAGGAGAAATGACACCTGAAGAGACGAGAGAAATGATGCTAGCCATGATGGCTGAGCAAAGAGAGATGATTCAAGAACAGTTTCGGGCTCGAGATGAGGCCGAAACTAAGCGAAGGGAAGATAAAAGGAAGAACAAAGAAAAAGAAAGAGAAGGAATTAATGAGGAACAAGATGACAACACTGGGTCATCTAACAAACCCCGAGGTTGTCGTTTTAAGGACTTTAAAGGAAATGGGGCTGTGGAGTTTAATGGACTAGGAGATGCTGTTGCCGCGCTGGAATGGATAACAGCAACTGAACGAACATTCCGAATCAGCGACTGTGCTGAGAAGGACATGGTTCGTTATGCAACTGCTATGTTCACGAATGATGCAATCATGTGGTGGAATGCCATGGTGAACGCTTTGACATTAGAGAAAGTTTCGGTTATGACTTGGGCTGAGTTCAAGGACTTATTCACTCAGCAATACTGTCCGATTGATGAGCGTCGGAGATTAGAGGCAAGATTTATGGCGCTGGTACAGGGGACGAAGACGGTGTCCCAATATGCTGTGGAGTTCACGAGGTTAAGTCTGTTCGCACCTCATCAGGTGGACACCGAAGAAAGGAAAGTGACCAGGTTCGAGGCTGGTCTTGACATTGAAATAAGGAGGGTTATGAGCAACGTCCGCTACCCTACATTTGCTGGCTTACTTGAGGCTGCCAGAAATGTAGAGCAGATTCTGATCATGTCGGGCTACTCTGTTGGGTCTGCTGCTGCTTCCACCAATCCGACACAACCGTCACCGCCGAAGCGCCAAAGGGAGGGAGGATATTCTGGTTCTTCCCGGTCTTCACAGTACTCACCTCAACAGTCGTATCGCCGACAATCTGGTTCATCTGATCGCGGTCGTGCGCGTGCATACTCCATCAACACTGAGCCGCAATATTGCAACAAATGTCACCTGGAGCATTTTGGCAAATGCCCTAACGGACGTGCTTGTTTTTGCTGTGGGGAGCTGGGACATTTTCAGAATGACTGCCCAAGGAAGGGTGATGCTTGCTATAAGTGTGGGGTGTGGGGTCACTATAGCAGGAATTGTAGAAAGAATGCTCCAACGGCTGCTGTCCCATCATCAACACGCTCGTCTGGAGGTTCGAGTGGTGGTTCAGTTAACCGCCGGGGTCAGTCTCAAAGGGCACCTGCTCGTGCTTTCCAGATAACTGCAGAGGAGGCAAGGGAAAATCCGGAGGTCGTCACGGGTACGTTCATAGTTAATTCTATGCCTGCACGAGTTTTATTTGATTCGGGTGCCAATAGGTCGTTTGTTTCTACTATGTTTGCACAAAGAATTGCCATGCCACTATCTAGATTATCTGCTGTTCTTGATATAGAAACTGCTAGCAACACTCTTGTAAAAGTAGATCATGTCTACCGTAACTGCACGTTAGTAATTGAAGATGTAGTCTTCAATTTGGACTTGATACCGATAGAATTCAGTGAGTTTGATGTCATAGTCGGGATGGACTGGTTGATCGAGAATGAAGCCCACATAGTGTGTAAGAGCCGAATGATAAAGATAACTACCCCGGAGGGGCGTGAGATATGTATATATGGGGATAGGAGAAGCGGGGATCTGTGTTTGCTTACTATTGCAAAAGCTCGAAAGCTTGTTGCAAAGGGATGTGATGCGTACTTAGCATATGCGATTGATGCTAAGGCAGAGAAGAGAACTTTGGCCGATGTGCCGGTTGTTTCACAATTCCCGGATGTGTTTCCGGAAGACTTGTCTGGCGTGCCGCCTGAGAGACAAGTTGAGTTTCGAATTGATCTGATCCCCGGAGCTGCACCGGTAGCTCGTTCTCCTTATCGTCTTGCCCCAACCGAGATGAAAGAAATGATGACACAACTTCAGGAATTGTTGGACAAGGGCTTCATTCGGCCGAGTTCATCGCCGTGGGGAGCTCCGGTACTGTTTGTAAAGAAGAAAGATGGCACGATGAGGATGTGCATAGATTACCGGGAGCTGAATAAGTTGACGATTAAGAACAAGTATCCTCTGCCGAGGATAGACGACTTGTTTGATCAGTTACATGGGGCTAGTGTATTTTCTAAGATTGATCTTAGATCGGGGTACCATCAACTGAAAGTTCGAGAAGAGGATGTGCCTAAGACAGCATTTAGGACACGTTATGGGCATTACGAGTTCTTGGTTATGCCTTTCGGGTTAACCAATGCCCCGGCTGTCTTTATGGACTTGATGAATAGGGTTTGTAGACCGATGTTGGATAAGTCGGTGATAGTGTTTATTGATGATATACTGGTATATTCTAAGTCTGAAGCAGAACATGCTGAACATCTGAGAGAACTGTTGGAGTTGTTAAGAAAAGAAAAGTTGTACGCCAAGTTCTCAAAATGTGAGTTTTGGCTGCAACAGATACAGTTTTTAGGGCATGTAATTTCTGGAGCCGGGATTTCGGTAGATCCGGCTAAGGTTGAAGCAATAAAGAACTGGGAGCCGCCGTGTTCAGCTACTGAGGTTAGAAGTTTTCTGGGGTTGGCAGGATACTATCGGAGATTTATCAAAGATTTTTCTAAGGTTGCAGTTCCTTTGACTGCTTTAACGAAGAAGAATGCGCCTTTTGTTTGGGAGACTGTGCAGCAAGAGGCGTTTGACGTTTTAAAGAAGACTTTGAGTGAAGCACCGATACTTGCTTTACCGGAAGGTAATGATGACTTCGTGGTGTATACCGATGCTTCAAGGTTGGGATTAGGTGCTGTATTGATGCAGCGTGGGAAGGTTATAGCGTATGCTTCAAGACAGTTGAAGCAGCATGAGAAGAATTATTCGACTCATGATCTGGAGTTGACCGCGGTAACGTTTGCATTGAAGTTATGGAGGCACTACCTATACGGTACTAAGTGTCAACTCTACACGGACCATAAGAGTTTGAAATATATTTTTAGCCAGAAGGAACTCAATATGAGGCAGAGACGATCAATGGAGTTAATAAAGGATTACGATTGTGAAATTCTTTATCACCCCGGAAAGGCTAATGTAGTAGCCGATGCCTTGAGTCGGAAAGCGTATGCTAAGGATTGCTGCTATATGATGACATCTACCATGTTAACGTCTACTATTATAGATGATGTCAAGGCCGCTCAGGAGGAAGCCTTGAAAGACGAGAATGTTAGTGCTGAGGATATAAGGGTGTAAATGAAGAATATGGAAACAAGTGAAACGGGTTTGAAAGGTGTGTACGGAAGAATTTGGGTGCCGAAATATGGTGGTATGAGAAATGTGATCATTGAGGAGGCACATCAATCTAAGTTTTCTGTACACCCCGGGAGCACAAAGATGTACAACGACTTAAAGGCAGACTTTTGGTGGCCGGGATTGAAGAAGGATATCGGTCAGTATGTGGAACGATGTAGGACTTGCCAGTTGGTAAAGGCCGAGCATCAGCAACCGTATGGCAGTCTGCAACCGCTTCCCATTCCGGAATGGAAGTGGGAGCACATTACCATGGATTTTGTTACAAAACTGCCGAAGACTAGGCGCCAGCATGATGCGGTTTGGGTAATCGTAGATCGGTTAACAAAGTCGGCTCACTTCATACCGATTCGTGAAAGTTATTCGTTGGAGAAATTAGCTCAAATTTACATGAACGAGATTGTTTCTAGGCATGGAGTGCCTAAGTCCATAGTATCGGACCGGGACAGCCGGTTTACTTCAAATTTTTGGTCGGCTTTGCAAGAAGGGTTAGGGACAAGGATAGCAATGAGTACAGCTTACCGCCCGCAAACTGATGGTCAGAGTGAGCGGACCATCTTAACGCTTGAAGATATGATGAGATCGTGTGTGTTAGATCTCGGTGGCAACTGGGACGATCATCTGCCACTCATAGAGTTTTCGTATAACAATAGTTACCACGCTACGATCAAGAAAGCTCCGTTCGAGGCTTTATATGGAAGAAAATGTAGGACTCCTACATGTTGGAGAGAAACGGGTGAAACACCAATCGCTGGGCCGGCCTTGCTTCAGGAAACAAACGAGAAGATACAGTTGATTAGGCAGAACATGAAGGCGGCCCAGGATCGTCAGAAAAGCTACTATGATCGGAGGCACAAGCTGATCAATTTTGAAGTGAATGACTGGGTCTATTTGAAAGTATCACCCATGAGGGGTGTTACTCGTTTTGTTAAGAGGGGCAAGTTGGCTCCGAGATTCGTCGGACCATTTAAGATAATCGAAAAAGTTGGAAATCAGTCATATCAATTAGAATTGCCTGAAGGGATGTCGGGCGTACATCCAGTATTCCACGTTGGGAATCTTCGAAAATCGTTTAACACTGGAAACGAGGATTGGGCCGACCATACTGAACTACAAGTTGATGAAAGGCTCCGATATGTTGAAGAGCCGGAGTGTGTGTTAGACACTAAGATGAAGAAGTTGAGAAGTAAGGAGATAGAAATGGTGCTTGTACGTTGGAAGCATCATAAAGGAGCAAATCATACATGGGAAACTAAGTCAGAAATGTTAAGAAAATATCCGAAACTGTTTGAGTCCGAGTAACTTCGAGGACGAAGTTGAGCGTGGTGGAGCCCATGTTGTAACATCCACGGATTCAATTTGATGTATTTTGACTAATTAAGTGGAAAATTTATATTTAAAGTTGAATTTGGGTGATTATTATGTATTTGGATATTTAGCAAAGTTTGTTGTTATTTTTAAGAAAATTGAACTCAGAAACAATTTTATGGATTATTATGAATTTAAAAGTTAATTATGATAAATCTAAGATTAAATCAGTATTTTATGGAACCGGTTAAGTCGAGGGGAGAAATGTGCAAAATGGTGAAAATTGGAATAAAAGAGCAAAAGGGCTTCATTTTCACCATCTCTCTCTCTCTCTAGACTCTCTCTCTAGAATTCTCTCTCTACATCTCTCTAAGTTATCTCACAAACCGACCGTCGGATTTTCGAGAATTATACGTCATCGGAAAGATATCGAGGAGTAATACAACAATCTACAAACGGATTTCAGATTTCATACGAATTGAGGTAAGAATCGAACCTTTTTAGTTTAATGGTTTCGGTTTTAAAGTAACTAAGAATTCGAATCTATCATTTTATGCAAATTTAAGTTTGTTTTGCTTGAAATGTTGCTGGATTATGATACTATATACATAGTAGAATTGAATATATGCATCATACATGATATAACACTGATTTTAGGCCTTAGAAATGAAGGATTTAAGTTGAAATGATGAACAGACTCGAATATGTCAAGAACAGAGTCGAAATATAAGAACAAACTCGAGATTGGTATTAGATTCGAATGTGTACCATCAGATTCTAAGGGTGGTGTTCGAATCTGATGTTAGATTCGAAGGAGTATTCGAATCTGACAGGAGGAGTTTCGAATCTGATGTACAAGGTTCGAATCTGATGCTTGATTTCGAATCTGACCCATTAAATTCGAGTTTAATGCCTAAAATTGAGAATACTACTTTCTAGGCTTGTGTATTTTGAATGAAACTCATAAACAACACATAAAATGTCATGTGTATGAACATGAAATGGGTACAAACTTAGTTATAGTTCGAATTTGGATATAAACCCGAAATGGGGGAAACTATCGTCAAATTTACGAAACTTGATTATTATGGAATTAAATGGTTAATGATACCAGGAATTGTTGTAATTGATAATAACAGGTCCCTTGTGGTGTTGTTTAACCCACAGTGGGGTACTTGGTGGAATCCGGTTGAAAGCCCGAAGAGAAATAATATTGGTTAAAGATAATTACGCACCCACTGTGAGTACAGTAGATTTCGCATGTTTATATTTGTTTTATGGAAGCTTTGCCTGCTGAGACTTGTTGTTTCATTGATTGTTTGAAATTCTACTAACTTGCGTAGATTTAGATGCACATTCTTACTTGTTGCATGTCCTTTCGGTTGTTGTGCATCTAGTGATGGACCGGTGGGTCGCATCGATTACTCTGATGTTACTGTGCTATATGACCTGGAGCTGATCCCTCCTAGGCCCGGTAGGCAGTATGTCATCCCCGATCGTACGTTTGTCACAGATGGTATGTTTAAATGCCGAGCTTTGAGCTCGAAGGGGCTGCGGCTCTGGTCCGTACTTTGTGTACGAAGAGGATATCCGATGTTGGTCATCTGTGTTATCCTTGGGCTTCATAAAAATTTATAAAATGCATAATCTCTATATTCACTAAGCATCCGCTTATTCCCCAGTTGTTGATTTTTATTTTACAGGAAAAGGGAAGTCTACTGCTGGACCTTCTAGTTAGGTCGTTTGGAAGATTTGGGAGACTCGGCACTATTTGATCGGTAATTGTGATTTGGACAACGTTGTAATATATTCTGGATGATTGTAATAAATGTATGGGTGTGTAGACTTAGACTTGGTACCTTATAGCACCGTAGGGTGTTTAACACTTTTTGCACTACTTTATTTATGTTTTTAATGCTTCCGCACTTAATTTAGGTTATCAGATCATTATGTTATTGTATGTTGGTGATTAATCCTGGGTGTATTGTAATTGGTGGTTGTTGTGGCAAGGGTGTCACAAGTATTTATAGATTTTTTTTTAAGTTTTAAAACTTCAATTAAGTAAATAAGCTCATTCAAAACTCAAACCAAAACACCCACGAAGTGTAGGAGCCATCTCCAACTTATAAATAGGATTTTTATTTTTTATGTTTGATCAACATGAAATCATCCTCAATTTCAAGATTTTTATGTAATGTGAAGATCGTGCATTCAAGATGAATATCTCCATCCACTAGGTGAAGATATCCAACCTCAAGGTGATTAATTTCTTTTGGGATACTTGTGTAAAAATACGTTGAACCATTTTGTGATTAAAATCCCGATCATTTTTCATTGCACAAAATATCCACGATCGACTAAAAGTTATCAAAACGAGGTTTAAAAAAAAATGACTTGCAACCTAATGAACCAGTTGCAATCTGTTGACCAACCATTCATCTTCGACGAACCTTATTTCCAGCGAACTCACTTGTCTGTGTTTTGTGATTCAAATTCACATTTCTTGTTAATGTCTTTATTCAAATCTGTGTTTTTTGTTGGAATTTATATTTTAACGAAATTATGGTGGTCAGTGATGACTTGTCAACGGTAGTCTATGACTTTCAATCGATTACAATCGGTAATATCCCAATTTCGTGAGATTTTGACGGGTTGGAGGTTTTTGTGCGATGAAAAATGGTTGGAGAACCGTTTGTGAGTTTTTCACGTACAAAGTGATAGTCTAAGGCGACGTGTTTCATCCTGGAATGATAAACTGGATTGGAACACAGATATGTAGCTCCCGTGTTATCGCAATAGAGAGTTGGAGGGTGAGCCATGGTAATGCCGAGTTCATAAAGTATATTTTGTACTCAAGAGACTTCAGCTGCCGCATTGGCGAGAGCCTTGTATTCTGCGTCCGTAGAGGATCGTGATACCGACTTCTGTTTAGCAGATCGCCAAAAGATAAGTCCCCCAAGATATAATATGTATGTTGTAGTGGATCGGCCGACAGTGGAGACACCGCCCCCATCGGAGTCTGAGAAGGCCTTTAGGTTAAGTGTATATGCCCGTTTTAGGAAAAGACCATGATGTATTGTTCCTTTTAAGTAGCGAAGAACTCTTTTTAATGCTTGCCAATGTGTTTGAGACGGAGCATGCATAAATTGAGATAATTTGTTAACCGCAAATGAAATATCAGGTCTTGTGAAGGCAAGATAATGAAGGGAGCCTACTAGTTGGCGATAAGGAGTCGGGTCGACTGGGGGAGAGCCATCCATTAGTGTGAGAACAACTGATGAGGATAAGGGAGTGGCAACCTCTTTTGCACCATCTATGTGGAAGTGGGTGAGAAGGTCTTGAATGTGACGATGTTGAGAGAGAAAGAGACCGGAAGTGGTGGATTTAACCTCAATGCCAAGGAAGTGATGTAAAGGACCAAGGTCTTTGATGGAGTATCACTGACCAAGAGTGTGGACAAACTGGTCCAGGAAGGAAGGGGTGTTACCGGTGAGGATAATGTCATCAACGTAAGCCATGAAGTAACATATGACACCATCATGATTATAGATAAAAAGAGATGCATCAGCCATAGATTTGTGAAACTCAAGGGAGATGAGACATGTGGTGAGCTTAATGTACCAAGCTCGAGGTGTCTGTTTAAGACCATAGATAGATTTTTGAGTTTGCATACGTGGTTCGGGAATTGGGGATGGATATAACCTGGTGTTTGGAGCATAAACACTTCTTCATGCAAGGTCTCATGTAGAACGCGTCGTTCACATCAAGTTGACGAAGTGAGAGGGCTATGGAGAAAATAGTTCGAATGGTAACGAGTTTAGCTACTGGACTAAAGGTTTCAAAATAGTCTTTGCCGTATTGTTGTTGGAAGCCTTTTGCCACTAACCGAGCCTTGTATTTGGCAACGTACCGTCCGGGTGACATTTGACCCGGAACACCCATTTACAACCGATAGGAGTATGAGAGGAGCGTGGAACAAGCTCCCATTTGTCATTACGGAGTAAGGCATTGAACTCCGAGTCCATGGCTTTGCGCTAATCTAGAAGTTTCATTGCTTGAGTGTAGGTGTGCGGTTCAATAGTGGTAGGGATCGGGTGTAGGGTGGAGGTATTGATAAATGTGGAGTTGAAGTATTTGGGGTTTGGCTTTCGATTTCTTGGTGGGAGCTTAGGCGAGGATGAGGGCTGAAAGGATTAGTCATGGGTAGTAGTGGAAGGTGAGGAGCTAAAGGTGGCAGATGGGTAAGATGTTGGTTGGGGTTAGTAGCTTTGGAAGAGGTAGGTGATGATTGATTGGGTGAGATAGGTTCAATGGGTTTGAGTGGGGAATTGGTAGGAGGTGGATTGCATGACTCATGCAAAGGTGGTGGAACAACGTTAGGTGGACTTGGAATGGGAGCGAAAGGTACATGCTTATGTGTTGGAACTTGCGCAGATGAGACAAGAAAGCTGTAAACTGTAGGTAGAGTAGGGGAAGGGTGTAGGTTGTTTTTGTAGGGTAAGATGTAATTGAAAAATTCAACATGTCGGGTGTGATAGAGTCGTTTAGTTTTGGGATCAAGGCATTTATAGGCTGATTTTGATGGAGAATAGCCCAGAAAGATGCATGGGGAGGAGCGAGGTTGGAGTTTGGATTGGGTGTAGGGCCTAAGACAAGGGTAGCAAAGACACCGAAAGGATTTGAATTTGGAATAACTGGGTGGTGGTTTGAAAAAGAGTTCAAATGGACTTTGATGATCAAGAACCGAAGTGGGTAGTCTGTTTATTAGGTAAACAACAGTTTGAAAGGCATGTGTCCAGAAATGGAGAGGAAGACCGACGTAGTGTAGGAGGGCTAGCCCCGTTTCAACAATGTGACAGTGGCGTCATTCAGCTGTTCCATTTTGTTCCGGTGTGTGAGGAGGAGTGGTATAGTGGGAAATGCCATTTGCTTGTAAAAAGGAGGTAAGGCCCTGATATTCTCCACCATGGTCAGTGAAGAGGGATACGAGAGGGGTGGCAAAAGATTTTTCTACTAGTGATTTAAATTGTGGAAATAATGTTGCAACATTGGATTTACGTTTTATTGGATACAACCATACATATATGGAGTAAAAGTCCACAAATATGACATAATATTTAAACTGATCAATGGTGGTCTGAACGGGTCCCCACACATTTGAGTACACAAGTTGTAGTGGTTTGTTCACAACAAGTGAATTTTGACTAAATGGAAGTTTATGACTTTTATTAATAAAACAAGACGCACAATGAGAATGAAAATCAGACAAAGACTTTGAGGTAAGACCTAAATGTTTAATAATAGACATAAAATTTTTTATTGATGGATGACCAAGTTTGTGGTTCCCGTCCAGGAATGATGTCTTGATGGTGTGATTGATTTGAGGAGTGAATAGCATGGTAGCATGGTAAATGTCACCAGTGTTCTCCCCCCCGCAAGAGTCGCGCCCCCGTGCAAAGATCTTTCACAAAAAAATGAGTTGGAAAAAATTCACAAGAAACTTGTTAGCCTTGCATAATTTAGCAACTGATATAAGGTTCCCTTTTAAATGAGGAACACATAAAACACTAGGCAAATTTAAAGTTTTGTATGCAGTGCGCATTTGTTTTTGGCCGATATGAGAGATTTTAAGACTTTTACCGTCACCAAGAACGATCTCATCAGGGCCTCCACATTCAGAGAGATTGTGAAGTGTTGAGTGATTGGAGGTGACATGGTTGGAAGCACCACTATCAAAAAGCCAAGTTGGTGCAGGATTGGTGGAGCTAGATGTAGTAACATTTGCAATAGGAGTTGTACCTTGAGTATTTGCTATTGAAATATTATTTTCTTTGAGGAAACGAGAGGGCTTTCTATAGTCCTTGGTAAGATGACCAGGAATATTGCAATAATGGAAAAAATATGTGTTTCGATTAGAATAGTTTCCACCTTGCTGTGAAGAAGACCACTGGGAACTAGAGTTGCGATGTTGATTATAAGGTGGGTACCTACTGTTGGTGCGTGGGATAGTGGCCGACCCAGTAGAAGTTCGGGATTGACACCGATTGGGCTGGCGATTGGTGTAATTGACAGTGGTAAGTAATGGTTCGGTTGTCACCGAGGCAGCTTTTAGGGACCGTTCAAAGTCAAGGAGTTTATCAAACAACTCCGGATATGAGATCGGAGTTTCGCGGACTCTGAGCGCATCAACAATTGTGGTATATTCGTCACTGAGTTGTAAGAGGATATGGACAAGTAGGTCCTCTTCAGTCACTGGGTTTTGGGCAAGAGCCAAGTCGTCTACAATTGATCTCATATCATGTAAATAGTCTGTGATGGAATGATTGCCTTGTGGATTTTCGGCCAATTTGGATTTGAGAGAGATAATACAGGCTCGTGAGACGCTCGCGTAACTTGAGTTGAGTCTTTCCCATGCATCCAGGGATGTGTCAGCGGAGGAGATAATTGGCTGGATGGAGTCTGAACAGCTCCCTAATAGGGCACTGATTATGATCTGGTCTTGTCAAAACCATAGAAGATAGTCGGGATTGGGGCTAGTTTTCTCTTTGTCGGTTATGACTTTTGATGGTGGTTGAAAGGTACCATCAATATATTTGTAAAGGTCAAGTCCAATCAAGGTTGATTGAACCTGCTTCCTCCATACATGAAGTTTAAGGCTATGAGTTTAATAGGAAAATGAGTAGGGGCTGTGAGTAGAATAATGGTGGAATCAAGGTTAGCCATGTGTGGAGAGAAAGACAATAGAATTGAGGATCAGAACTTGTTTGAGCAATTTAGGCTCTGATACCATAAAGGGGTATGGAATTGCTAATGTATTAATTAATTGCATGTGTACAACATAGGGCTATTTATAGCCATTTACATCAAATGGAAAGGAGAATATTATGGAACTAAACTAGGAAATTTACAGCAACAATATATTGACCAATAATAGGTCAATTGGTTTAAATTCAAATTATAAATTGGAATCTTTTGAATGATCCGTAATAATATATGCATTTTTCTTTGAAAGTTAACACACACTACTACCTATATATTCTACACTACCACTTATGTATCAAATGAGACTTGAATTCACAACCATTTACTCGGAAAACACCATAATTGGTAACATTGGGCCAACTTAAGGCTCCTTAGTTAGGCCTATATATGGGTGCCTAATGTCTTATTAATAATCCGATTCACCATTAAACAACATAAATATTTTGGCAAAAATGCATAATATTTAACTTTTTTATTTGAAAGCCAGAACACATGTATACGGTAAGGATCTTTTATTTATATATATATATATATATATATTGTTGGGAATTCGTATCGTTTTTCATAAAAACATAAACATTAATCATATTAACGCACAACGGAAGCTTTTTAAAATCACGAATTCCGTACACGGATCATCAAGTATACATAAGATAAGTAAACGAGAAAGCAATAAAATCCGTACCTTTATATTCTATGACAAGAATACACGAATGAGACGCTCTCGGTATCCACCGGTGATGACACGATCGAGCGGTGCCAGGTATGCAATCAAACACACGAAGAACGGGAAAACCAAACACGTAAATGTGTGTTTGGTTCGTACGGCCAAGATGAAATCACACCACAACACACAACTGTGTGTTCGTGGTTTGTGTATCACACCAACCAAAACCCTAGATTTGTGTGTGTGTGTGTATATATATATATATATATATATATATATATATATATATATATATATATATATATATATATATATATATATATATATATATATATATATCTTAATAATTATTTTTATTATTTAACATATATATATATATATATATATATATATATATATATATATATATATATATATATATATATATATATATATATATATATATCTTAATAATTATTTTTATTATTTAACCCTTATATAATTATCTCTATCATTATATACCCTTTAAATAATATTAATCTTTTATATATTATCTAATAATATATAAATGAGTAGATAATTATTTATAATTATCTCTATTTATTTGTTCATGATTATCATTCTAATTATCTAATAGTTAGATGACAATATCAATTCAAATAAATACATCTTTTATTTAATATCCAATAATAAATAAAAGACTAGATAATTATTTAATTATCATCCAATGATGATTAAATCAATACAATATCTAATATTGCACTTTTAGTCCCCGTACTTTCAGATATAATTAATCACACATTAATTTAATCTCAATGATCATTTCGTGTCATAAACAATATCCAATATCATTTATTAAATAGTTTAATTGCATCTGCTCAGTTGTGTTCATCGGTGTGACCCTCAAGTGTTTTATAAAATCAGTCATGATGCAGTAGTAATGTCATCTTTACACACCATATACTAACATACTCCACTTGTGTAAGACGACATACTGTTCTGCAGCATGCGCCTAAAGGAGGTCATGGCTAGACACTTTAGGCAACCAAGGTCATAAAAACTCTGACTCCCAATCGGGCATTCTTGTTGAAACAGCCTTCCAAAAAGAAACTTAGGTTATATCCCATGCATCGCGATATTTCAATGTGAAAGCTAGGCATGGATAGATCAACCGTAGCAAACACGATTATGTTTACTCTCTGATCTCATACTGAACTGAAACAGACAGATTAGAACACATCAATTCTGCCCGAGCATGGCCATGCATTTCTGTCAGTATCGATCGCCGAGGGGCCTAGAAATATCTATTCTTAGTTAAAAGAAGGTGCAAATCCCATATTGAATATCTAGGCCTCTAGCACGACTCCTACTGCAACCAGCCTCGAACCGTTATGATCACCCAGTTACGGATGACGTTAGGTTAGGCCAAATGTACAGCAGCACCCGCACTAAAGTACGTAGACATCTCAGGTACTAAGGATTACCTTTTTTAGACGACTCATGACTATGATCCACAAAGTGGTCTCAATCGGTTGGTCAATCCAATATTTGTTCGCAACAAATACCTGTGAATTTGATCCAACCTTTGCTATATTCATCACCCATGAATATCAACCAAAAACCACAGTAACCTTTTAATTCTCGTTGTGGTTCCCACGACAACAAGCAGCTATGGAATAGTTTTAGAATAACTTCAAATTTATTCTTGGATTTCTAAAACATGCAAAATAGAACGACATTAAAGATATCATGTTGATTTCCTTTATCTCAATAAACACAACATGACTTCCATCAATTTAATGCTACTGTTCCTTTATCAAATGTAACGGTAACACGATCTATCGAAAAATTAATTTCAGACATGATCTTAGTGGGAGTGTTCTCTAGTTAACTGACTTAACTTCCATTACCGTTTATCTTTGAAAAATTACACTAGTTCTTTATTACAAATTCTTGTAATATTATTCAGATCCAATCTGAATCTCCATATATATCCATTATCTTTAGAGGAACTGGTAAATCACTCATAAAGACACCAGGATTAAAATTTAGGAGCTCTAGCAATTCAGATTAATTGCTACTAGTGATACGTTTAGATGTTTAGTCTTGAATATGACAGTATGCGGTTTATCTATATCTTAACAAGATATC